>JXSR01S073761.1:106277-119660 GCA_000969725.1 Ophiothrix spiculata | reverse complement strand
AGTTAATCATACATTAGCATCAGTATTTTATCGGGGAATCATAATACAACTGTTAGGCCTGAAACATTTAAAAACGAATATATCAAAATTGAGGAAGACGGGGTAAAAAAATCGCATCATTTGGAGGAAAAAAATGGGGTCAAAACAAGTCATCCTGGTGCTCATGCTTAAAGCATGGTCTTTGCAAATATTTAGAAAAATGAAAATGACAGGAGTTGACATTTATGGTTTGGGATGGAGGTTCACAATTTTACATTCCAAGAAAACCAACTTTTTTTTCTATTGTAATTAAGAACAATATCATTTTTCCAGGACCACTGTCCATGATAGAGACATTATATTATAAATCATTAAAACATTGAAAATTAAAATTTGTAAGATCTATATTTCTAAATTAATTTTTTAGTTTCAAAATTGCAGTGGACTTACACGTTTTGATACAAAATGGACAAATTTGCCCATAGAGTTAACATGTTTTGTAATAAAACAGCATCGGTCACACATAGTCTAGGTTAGACGAAACACATATTGCAAAACAGTTGAGCTTTGCATGTGATTGTTTCAGAAACTTATTACTAGATACTTTAGGTTAATAACTATCCATTTCTATTAAATCTCTGTTTTGAAGGTGGGTCGACTTAACATGGTTTGGAAATAAGCTCTTCATTTGTAGACTTACATCAAATAATTCTCCATCAAATACTCGTGTTGCCTTTTTATATTATTTTGAACATACCAGTAGAATCCCTTAAGTGAAGTGAAAATGGATACCTTGCCAATTTCAAAAGCCAAAATTTGTAACTTTGTTCATATTTGAGAATTACTAGACAAATGTGACAAGAACTTGTAAAGTATTCTCTGTAATGCTATGGTCACATAAACCGCAGGAACGCTGCAACGTTGGTATGACATCAGAATGACACCGGTGAATGTTTCAATACCCGGTCAGTCACCGGTCAGACGCTGGTGGTTATGGGACCGTTACTGAAGACAAGCCGCAAGGATTTTACTCAGAATTAAATTCTTGTGGCATGCTTCTGTATTCTTGTACATGAATCGTTCATGATTTTAGTATTATTTTTGGCTAATTTTGTTGCTACCACATGGACAAACAATTGAACTATTTCATTAGAATATTTAAGATTTTGTATGTAGTTATGATTTCAAAAATACAGACTAATTATTTTCTGATGTGGTCATATTTACAGCCCCTATGAGCTATAAATGCCAGAAACTTCATTTTGCACTGCAGGTGAAAATACATGTCAAGGTCGTAATTTCACGAAATTGATTTTTTGACAGATTCACAAACCTTCACAAAATACCAGCAAAGTTTCATTTCAAGAACATGATAGGAAATTTGAAAAAATATGCATGTTTTTAAGACAATCAACAGAAAATATAAGGCTTACTGATCTTTGAACACATTTATCTCAGTTATATGTTTTACTCCCTTACAACCTTTGATGGACCACAACTTGACTTCTTGAAATCGTGTGAAGTTTATTAAGGTGTAATTTTAATCCTTAAAACATGGTCTTTGTAAATATTTAAAAAAGTGAAAATGACAAAAGGTGGCATTTACGGCTGGTTTGGGATGGACGGTCACATATTGTTTTATGTACATTAATCAGACGCTTGCTGAGTACTTCAAGTTTTACAGAGTATAGTGATTTTTAAAGAGAATCTTCTGAATATGATGCAAGAGAGTCCATAGGTTTGCCGACACTATTGTCAATCATATTTACAAACAAAACTGTAAATATTGCATTGAAAGTGAAAATAGTACTATTAACCCTAACCCAACTGAATCTCACAATATCCCATTCCACAAAGTTGAGAAATTCACCAAAGTCCAAATATTTCATAACCCGAATTAGCTATAATCACAAAATCGCTGCCATAGCAGCACCTGCTCAGTGGCTTGACAAAGTGATAATTGGATGGATTGGGAAACGGGAGGTCCCAGGTTTGAATCCAGGTGAAAACCCGCGTTTTTTGACTTGCAAATTTCCGAGGAGATAGTTTTTAAATGAAGAAGTAGTCAAATGTGTTAGGGTTAGAGTATAGAATAAAAACTAGTGCTAACTGTGATTTTGAGAGCCAATTGTCAGTGCATCTTCTTTCTATGTAAAAGGAACATGATCATGTAATTTAATTTCTGCTCCAGCTACATTTGCAATAAATGATGCAAAGAGGATGCCGTGGTAAGGGAATTCATGATGCGTCAAGTCGACAGAATTGATGCTGGTTTTGAATTGGATTTCCTAGAAGAATAAATTACTTGTGATGAAGCAGAGATACCTGTTTCGAATATCCCAAATTGCAGTATTTGATAAATAATTGTATATTCCAAGATAACATAAAACAGTTTCTGGTGCTTTTTTAGGAATATTTTACTTTTCCTGCTTCTTTGTTGACAAGGAAAGTGTTTTTGTTTATACAACATTACGGAGAGCTTTGATTTCATATGAAAGTACAAAAATACTCAGAATTTGCAATCCTATTGAGGGCAAGCAAAATTGGAATTACTTTCTGCTTTCAGGTGGTAACACAGGAAACTTTCTAAAATTGTTATTGTCTCCAATTTATATAAAGATGTTGCTACTTTAGTACTTTCCATACGCTATGCATCATAATTTAGACACATTTTCCTAGAAAACAATTTATTTCGTTCATTTCATGGTACATTTGATCAAGTTAGTACACAGTGGTGCTCTGGCAAAATGAGCGGAAAGTCGTGATTTTCAAAATTGAGTTTATGGCATATTTTAATTCTCTATAATCTCAGCTTTCGTATGATATATAATATGTCACACTTTTTTTCTCCAATCTTCATTTAGCGATCGAAATACAATGCAGTCTACTCAAAATCTGGCAGTGAAAAATTGTCGCAAATCAATTTTAAAGTTACTGATTACTATAGTGTATGATAGCAAAACTCAATCAATTACCCGTGAATAATATTGCACTTACCAGCATAATTGACCTTCAAAACCCGAGACATAGTTTGACACTTAACGCATTAATACGTTTTTGGTCAAAAAAGGAAATTTGATCTTTTCACCATATTTTTACCTTAGCAGCCATTTATTCAAAATCTTCAATCATGACTTTCCACACATTTTGCCATAGCACCACTCATTTAGAGAAAGTCTAGTTCTACTTCAGTGTATAATTGCAACTTCAAAAAGAAAATATAAATGTGCTCGGGAAAAGTCTTTTACAATTAGTAAACACAATCCTGTGTTTTACAAGGCATAGTTTATTAAATGATTTCACTTCACAAATGAAGCTTGTGCTTAGTTTTAATTCTAATATCTTGCTGAACATTTCCAGACAGTTTCCTATTGAGTACAATTTATCAATACCAGGGCATGGCTAGTCATTCAAGTAATGTGATTAAGGCAGATTTATTAAACAAATTATACACCAAGGTTATGCTATTCACTTGGAGGAAGTGATTGCTAAATGGTGGAATATTGTCAAGCATCTAAAGCAAAATTTTCCACAAGGTTACATCATTTGTGTGTTCAGGATATTTGAATTTAATTATAGATTGGTATGATCCGATTAAAATGACATGAATGGCCAAAAAAAAAAATTATTGTGTTTCCCTTTTGAGAATTTTTTGTAAAGTCAGGTCAGTCAGTTTTTTTTTTTTTAATTTTCCCGAAGGAGATTTTGACCTTTAAAGTCTCTCTGATTTGAGGCATATGATGACATATCAAGATGGTTATTCAGTTATTTTTCATGTGACACCAAAGATTTAACACATTTATTTTATTGTGAATTTTTGTGCTGACCATATTCTTGCCGGATTTACGGACGATTGGAAAAGGACAACACAACAATATTTTTTGGCCTGACTTTGAAATATATCACAGGGTTGAACCTGAATGTTACTTATGCCATAGGTTTCTTCTATTAGAGCACTCTGAAAAAAACACCCTTTTTATTCTGGGTGGGACCAAAATCACACCATACATGAACATCAAACAAATCAAATCAATCATCAAGTCACACAACAGAATAGTTATTAAATCATGCAAGCTGACGAGTATCACGTGAGTTGTGTGAACTTTAAACCTTGACAGACAAGATGTGTGAGAAGGTTTTCTTCAGGCGACTTTAGGTCGTATAACTTTATACAGTTCAAGTCAAATGAAACTTTTTTCAGACTGTATCACAAATCAGTAGCTGAATAGTGACTAAATTGTAAACAAAAAAGCTTTAAATCTACACGATAGGAAAGAGAAATGGTATTAAAATTAAAACATCAATAAAGGACATGTGTTTTTCACTGCAGATGCTTGTTAAATATTAAATTAGAGGTTTAAAATTAAAACCTTCTTCAACTAGCAGGCTATTTTCAAGATAATATTTTTTCCCTGTTGAATAATGTGTTTGGACTAGCGAGCTGTTAGACAGCAAACCGTCGGACTGGTGTGCGGACCCGGAATATTAGACCTTCCGAATACTTGACCTTTCAACTTAATGATTCAATTACTGCAAATAATTATTTTATCAGTTACAACTGAGGCCTTTTGCAGCTATGGTGTCCCAGGAATGAATCACCATTTTAGCCTGAATGCCCAGGCCTGAATGCAAGTCTTTTCTTAAATGATTTTACCAATATTTTAAAGAGTTTGTGTTGTGTAAACATGTCATGAAATAAAGATCGCAGTGATTGCTACATAGTCTATTTCAATTTTTTTCATAAACTTCTTTCGAGGAAATATTTTTAATGAAGAATTTGGTACAACAAAGACAGTTTCATTTCTATAGCATACATGCAGTTAATCAAGGATGAGCTTTAAAGATCTCATCCCCAAAGGCAGAATCCATTAATCTTTGTGAAGAAGTTACTAAATTGACTTGACCTGGAGGTTGTAAATTTGAATACCCTGCTAAGAAAGAGAATCAGATAAGAAATCAAGAATAGTTTTGTCATGGAACAGAACTTTGCGTTTTTATTTTGAATAATATTGCTTTATCAGAAATGAGACAGAAACCTATTTCTTTAGGCAGTATTAGATAATTTGCTTGTTTTTCATCAATGGACATTTGATGGATATAAGCTATTAAAGCATATTGCTGTAGTGAATGCTGGCTAGCCAGGTGACTTAGTCCTAGCCTGGAGTGTGAATTGAGCTAGTTGTTTCTGATACTACAGATATTCACACAGTCCATTATCAGAAAAGTTGTTGCAATACAATATTTTTCAGACTTATGATAAAAGTGACTTTTTGGACTGGACCTGCAACTCTAACCCTAACACTTTTCAACTAGACCACCAAATCTCACAAGAAATCCGCAATATTTCACTTCACCACCAAATCTCACAGAAACCTGTGTGGGAAATTGTGACATTTGGTGACTAATGAGCTAGTTGCAATAAAGCATTTTTCATTTGTCAATGGAAATGGATGTTTTGGAGATTTAAATGTTAATGCTTTACAAAATTTAATTTTATGATATCAATGATGATTCTGCCTCAGAAAATGTAGATTTCTTTCAAAGTTGTGCAAAGTTTGAATATGTTAATTATGCATCCAACAAAGTAAAATAATCCAAATTTTGTATAAATGCAGAATCCTTCTTCTGTTTCGTAACAATTTTCATCAGTATCACAATTGCAAGTCATTTAAATGTCTTTACCTAAAATGACGTTCCCTGAAATATGAAATAGCTATCTCAGGCAGCATCTTTCTTTTGACATAAAATAGCTAGAATAGATATTGAGAAGAGATATTTGTTTATCTATAATGATGTTTGTTCTAGCTCAACAGCCCATCAAAATGTGCTTAGTGAGTTTATCCACCTGCTCGGCAGAATTGATCTGTATTTCTAAATTTGCTTAAGATGATTTTGTTACTGATGTTTTTCTGTGCCTTATTTGTTCATACTGGTCAATAACCAGACAAATGACAATATTATACAATCCTCTGTTGGCTCGATAGCTTCAAAATATTTGTAAAGATATTTTTAGCTTACATCTTTTTCATTTAAGTTGTCTTGCTTCATATTAGATAAATAGAAAATTTGTCTAAATGATTGCTACTGTACATAGATGATATTTCAATTTTTTCCAAGATATAGCAAATATCAAAAGAAGGAAAAACATTTCAAATGTTTCAAGAATTTATTAGCAAGTAAGCAGTTTCAGATGTTTGACAAGTCTAAGAGTAGGAAGGTCCTTGTTTAGAAGAGTTTCTGCCACTTTTGTTTTTTAGTTTGTGTCTTTATTAATTTATTTTTTACATTGATTTATTTTCTTGTAAACACAATTATGTTGAATGAATCAGCAACACTAAAAGGGAAGGAGTGTGACTTTCATGACAGAGAGAAACTTGAATATTTGTAGAAAATCTTATAAATATATAAACCGTATTGTTCCTGATAATCGCCCACTGGGCGTCAACATTTCATGAGGGGCGGGCGATTATTAGAGACCAATTTTCAACATCAAAATTTGCACAAGATCACTTAGTAAGCTTAACAATTACGGCAGCTTACTGTTATATAGCCCCGAAACCCGGAAGTACTGACAATTTTTCATCATTTCCGGGATTGCGACCTCATTGGTACAATATGTTTCCTGTCACTAGCGATTGTTGGTTAAAGCTTAATGATACACAAAAATGCTACAAAATTTAATGTTTTTCAACACTTTTTTTGAAATTTTTTGGGTTGGGCGTTTAATAGAGAATGGGCGATTAATAATAACGGTATTTGTTAATTAATTAGCAGTTTCCTGTAGTTTTTTACATGAAATGTACACTGCAGCCGGAAAGTATTTCCACATAATTAAAAACGTTAAGAGACCTTTTTTTATATATAAAACGACCTATGATAATTATCATAGGTCGTTTTATATATAAAAAAGATTCATGCTTGTAAAGGAATGCCTCAAATGCCTCTTAAGATATGGTTAAATAAAGGTTTTGTGCAGAAATACTTTCCAGCGGCAATGCACATAACATTATGATTTATGAATGTGAATGTCTTCAAACCTTTCCATATGGTTCCATGCATATGTCATTTCTTCTAAACAAAACTATTATACTATGTGCCAGTGTGCCAATCATCAATCGGATTTCATCCTCACCCCTTAGTCCTTAAGGAATTCAAATATGCGTAGCTACACTGTATCAGTTGAAGAAATCTTTGTCACGCCTTTTATATTCTCAGAATACTCAATACAGTTGTATCTTATATGTTGACCTACTTCATACTAAGCTGCAAAGTACATGTGATTGCCAGCTATTGATAATAGGGACAGTGGTCAGAGTGAAATACTTGCTTGAATTCTAATAGGTTCTTATGTAGGTTGCAGTTAACGCTTTTCAGGCTAGTATTTAATGAGAATGTTAGCTTTCTTTACCTATAGACCATATCGATAATTGACATACTCCCGCCGTTGATAGGGTAAATCCACAGAATCGGGCGGGGAATCGGAACTCGGAACGAGGCCAAGTATGATAAATACACTACTTGATCTCGCTCTGAGTTCCTTTCCGCGTCCGATTCTGTGGATTTACCCCATCAACGGCGGGAATATGTCAATTATAGATATGGTCTATTATGTAATTTCTTGAGCACTTAACAATGTTGTTACAGTTTGCACAACTAGTGAAAGCTTTTGATATGGGTCAAATTTTAATAAACTTTCTATTTAATGGGTATGAAAAGTTGTACATATTTGGCACTATATAAGTGTTTATGTGGGTTGCTTTGGCAAAATGAGCAAAAAGTCACGAATGAAGATTTTGAGTAAAAAATATGATGAAAAGGTCGAATTTCGTTTTTTGACATAAAACACATCCATGCATAAGTGTTTATCGATACCTCGAGTTTCAAAGGTCAATATGACAGGAAGTGCAATTAATCATGGTAAATTTTTCTATCCTTTACTATAGTAATCATTGATGTTACAATCGTTTTGCAGCTATTTTTTAATATATGATTTTCATTGGACTGCTTTGTATTTTCATCTCTAAATGGAGGATGGAGAAAGAAAGTGTGACATATTATATATCATTCAAAAGCTGAGATTATAGAAAATTAGAATATTTCATAAATTCAATTTTGAAATTTGCGACTTGTCGCTCATTTTGCCAGAGCACCCGTCATATGGTTTGTTGTGGATTTCTATGGTTAGGGAGCTGATTCGGGTCAGTAAAGTATGTTCCCTGCATTTTAATGACTTTGGATTGAAGCCGAAATGGAACAACTTTAGCCAGTTTAATAAATAAGCTACTTTCCTTTGTCATGTGTGTAGGAGATAGTTGTTGGGTCTTTTTTAGAACGAGGAATTGAGTAGTGTGAAATGTATGGTGAATTACTAAAGATTGGTGATGTAGGTTGGAGTCAAGTACTCTTATCCAGGTCTATAATAAGCACTTTGTTTGTCACTGAATTAAGATTGTATGTACCAGTCAGTGCTACCTCAAGGATGAAAGAGCAGTTTTGGGTCACTGAATTAAGATTGTATGTATCTATGCTACCTCTAGGATAAGAGAGTGGTTTTGGGTCAGTGCAATACACCTGATGAATCCTAATGTTGGATTGATTGAAGTTAGAAGTGGAGCAATTCTAGCCACTTTATCAGAAGATATTTGTGGTTGCCATTGTATTGAATATGTGTATGTGATTGCTATATGGTTTTATTTATAGATAGAGGACAAGTCTTTGTAGAATGCGTACTGAATTCCAAAGGATTCTAGAAGTAGTACAAGACTGAGCTAGATATTTACATGAACAGAGCTATAGAATCATAGATTCATTGATTTCTTTCTCGATAAATCGGTCTAAATATATGGCAATGTCCTGAAACAATAGCCAGGGAAAAAATAACCATGATTGAAATGCCACCATTGGCCCTACAACCAGATATTTTTGGCAAACCATACAATTTCCAATGTATAAAATTTATGAAATCTCTCAGAGAACTCTATAAATATTTGATAACACATATATAGGTTGAAGTCAATCTATTCAATCAGCCATTTTCCCACTGGATGGTGCACAATGTATCATTACAGATTGGAGTCTATCACTAACAAGTTTCAGACAGGTGAAAATTACTTCATGAATTTGGATAATGATCTAAATAAACATCATTAGTTTTTTCTATTAACTGTAAGCCAGGTAGTAGTAATTGATTTGGCCATTTTTTTGAGAATGCATGTTTTTCCGGAGAAAGAGCTGCTGTCAGGTGGTTTTTGATAGTGCTATTTAAGTTTGATGTATTTGACATGTTTTTAATTGTTACCTCTTGTTTAAATATGATAAACGTGATATTGAAATATTTAATTACAAGGTAAATAAAGAACAATAATAATAGTATGTGGCTTTTATTATGCATTGATATCTGCTTAAAGGCACAGATGGTACTAGTAATTATCATCACTCCATTGAAATTACTACACATTTAACTGTGAACTACATTTTTATCGCAGTCAAACAATTTGTAATACTCCATAACAACCAAATGCACATTGGTCAAAACTTGATCACTTGATTGTTTGTAAACATGCCTGGAAGGAATAGCCCATGCCAAAAGTTTGAACGAGTACTTAAATCTGCAGTATAGGGATCATAATATGCACAAGTCTTACTCATATATATACATCAGAAACATACTGATGGGAAAATAAAATAGTATTTGAAATAATGGTTCAAGTACTAGAAGCAATTTCAGTGAAAATTACAAGAAGATTGCTCCTGGGCTTTTTGTTTTGTGCACAAATTTATCAATGAACCTGGACATTTTAGCAACTAGCAACACAAATGTCCCATTCTAAGTCCCTTATTTCAAATCCTGATATGGACACTGTTTTAAGGACCATATTATGTCAATATCTGTATCAAATTGATAAGCCATTCAATAGACAAAACAGTCTACTGGTAGAAAAAAAAAGTAAGAAAGTGATGATTTAAATCTAGAGCTTGATGACCTACTTGAAAAGTAAAACTAAAGACATGATGTCTTCTATAAAAAATGCACATCCTATAACCACTTTAGACCAGCTTCTGCCACTATAGAATATTGTTTGTTTGGTCAGGCTTACTCATATGACAGCATACAAATGTTTGTTTAAGGGTCAGTTTCATTATCATCATCATAGAGCATAAAATGTTCGAAAATAGAATAATGCAGCGTAATGTTCGAAATTGATAAGTGTAAATGCCAGAAATATATGAAGGATGCTTTTTACAAGAGTATAGATTGGTTTTCAAAACAACACTTTCCATAACTGGAAAATGAATCTTTTTAGCCTGATTTCTATTTCAACAACATGCTTTAAATATGATTGCTAATGCAGCTGAAGCTTTGATTAATGGTCTGCTGTCAATTTTATCAATACATATCTTAAATCATAAAGACTTCAGAAGTATCAATAAAAAGTGCAGGGTATATGATCAAGCAAATGTTAAAGCATAAACCTGCAGTCTCATAAATCATATGACAGATAGAGCTGTTTTGCTAACTGCCATTAAAGGAAATTACAGATAGAATCGATAGGAGTTGAGTATCATTTAATCATTGAATTTTTTTAGAAAAGTGCAGGGTATGTGATCCAGCAAATGTTAAAGCATAAACCTACAGTCTCATAAATCATATGACAGATAGAGCTGTTTTGCTGAACTGCCATTAAAGGAAATTACAGATAGAATCGATAGGAATAAGTATCCTTTAATCATTAAAAAAACTAGAAAAAGTGCAGGGTATGTATGTGATCCAGCAAATGTTAAAACATAAATCTGCAGTCTTATAATTCATAAAATAACAGATAGACTCGATAAGAATAAGTATCCTTTAATTATTAAAAATACTAGAAAAAGTGCAAGGTATGTGATCCAGCAAATGTTAAAGTCCCATAAATCATGTGACGGATAGAGCTGTTTTGCAAAACTGCCATTAAAGGAAATTGCAGATAGAATCGATAGAAGTCAGTATCTTTTTATCATAGAAAAACTGCAGGGTATGTAACAAATAAAAATTAAAGCATGTTACAATATTACGTATAGACCTCTTATCTCATATATGATATGACAGATAGAGCTGTTTACCAAACCTGCTTCTGATAGAAATTACTAATAGAATTGATTAGAATAATTGTGAACCCTAGGGACAGTTGATTCAACCACATTGGCAATTTTCTTTCAAAATAGACTAAATAGCATTAGTAGATTTTTCTCCAAGGGCTATTTATCATCATATGGTAGGTGTGTGACTCAATCAGATTAGAGTGCATTATTTTTTCTCTTGTGGGGCTTTTATTGTAATATTTGATATATGTGACTTTAGATGGGACAGGAATTATCTAATTAGAGAAATTGATTTTTGATATGCAGTGACAATTGTTAGAAGAGAGATATTGAATATTGCATCCTGGTTTAAAGATTTATATATTTTCATAATATATACATGTTTAACATTTAAAATACATTGATCCATATTATTCTTCAAGGATCAAATTTGATACAGAAGGTTACTTAGAGTACAATTAAATGATAAAAGAAAAACAAAGTAAGCAAACTCAATGTGGGGAGGATGATAATGTTATTGTCTTATGTTATTATCCACCCCACATTGAGTTGGCGTACTTTGTTTTTCTTTAAATGTTTATGGTATTTAGAATAAAATAGCATATTAAGATTTAATGCTCGCTTTGGTATGAAAGCTTCTATACCATTAATTCAACCTTCATTTTAATGGGTTGTCCCCTGGACCTTACAAAGGGAAACCCGCTATTCCAGTTACAACACTTATATTTTTATCATAGTTGAAATGAAAAAGGAATAACCTATTAATAAAAGTATATATGGTCCAATTTTTCTTAATTTAATGTTTGCTTTCATATGAAAGATAACCCCACCCTAAAAAGGTTTTTGTTTAAAATTCAGTTGAACTTAGATGTCCTACCAGCTTCCGACCTGCACAATGTGAATTTTGTAGTGTACTTTGCTGGTCTCATTTATGAGAAAAACTGTCTTCAGGAATGTCATCAAGAATTCTTCCTTTAAGAAAGTCACATTCATAGACTCATTATGGGATTATTATTTGCGTATACAGTTTGAATTTATTTAATCTTATGGTAAATCAGGTGCTTAAAATCAAAGGTGTATTACACAATGTCAACGGGGAAAAATGGCCCATTTTGTAATAAAAGTCATGTCACATTAAGCCATCGCGATGAGTCAGCAAATTGTTCTATATCCTTCAGTGTTATATGACCGAGTAACAAATTCCAAACCCTTTTACTTGGCTCATGTAACACATTTTCTGTCTTACTCCGCTGTACCAACCTTCTCAGTTCATCAAAATATCTGAATCTTTCATTACAGTCAGAATGCAAGAAAGAGTAAAAATGCATTTATAATGGAGAGGTGAAGACAACTTTTCTCTTTTCTGTCAAGATAGTAAACCAGATTATTTTTTAATGTAACTGACCTAGTAACACACTTCACTTTTCAACTCCAAACCTTTTACTTGTGTAACACGTTCTCTATCTTACTGTTTTACCATCCTGCTCAGTACATTACAGCTCCTGAATATCTCATTACAGTCAGAATGCTATACAGAGCAAAGTGCATTTAAATGGAGAGGTGTGATTCCTCTTCATTTTAAGATAAGCCATTCAATAGATTATAAAATTACATGTGTTCTATCATACATGGCTCATTTTATTTCTCACGAGATTTGAAATATACCCTCTGATCTTCTCCCTCTCCCCTTATATGTCAATACATAACAAATGTTTTCTGTGTGGTGCTCTATAGTTGATTTTAAAAATTATCTTGCCAACTTTAGTATACTAAACAAGGCAGTTGAAATAAGTAGTGATTGCCCTTGTTAAATTCCTTCAAACAAAACATAATAATGTTTATATTTAAGTAGAATTTAATTTTATTAGGTGTTTCTCTCATAAGCATCACTCTCCAAGGAACCATCTTTCAAACCATACACTATGTCGTCTCATAATGACAGCAACTACAACACAAACTTCCTTTAATTCACTTTTGATTAAAACATTCCTTACTCGTCTATTGTCTCCTCCTTTCATATCTAAATGTTTAACAGATGTTGCATGTGTGTATGCGGTGCACTATTAATGTTCTGCTCTAAATAAGGGATTTTGGGTATTATTCCCATCCGTTAATTGTGCAACCATATGTTGTTGGTTGCTTGCTGCTGAATGCAGTCTGTTCCTGTCTGTCAAATTTTCTTTCTAGGTTTTTTGCCATTATTTTCCTCATTACACAAAAAAAGAATGTTTGTCCTTTTGAGTTGGAAATACCAATTTTATATTTCTTTTAATATTTCCATCTTGAACAAAGCTCAATGTAGATCATATCCCCAAAAGTACTATT
>JXSR01S073761.1:81916-93478 GCA_000969725.1 Ophiothrix spiculata | reverse complement strand
ATATTTGAGTCGATTATTTCATTATATAGATGCACCTTTATGGTATAAAGATTGAATTCAAATGATTTATATTTGAGTGGATTATTTCATTACATAGATTGATTTATATTTGAGTCATTTTTTCAAAGCACCTCTTAAATTGAAAAAAAAAAAAAACGACAATTAGGTCGCTCATTAACTATACTTACATCCCTTTTGTGTATCTTTAATATCCTTCTCATTGTTGTTATTTTGAATTTGTAAAAAAGATACTTCAAGATTCGTAGTTTATTTATAGAGACACATCTCTAATTGTGTGTTTGCTACTGAGTGTATAAATATATACCACTCCATTTCGACGGCATATTGGCGTCATTGCCTATTTAATCATCCTACAGTAAATACTCATATAGCTGTTCACAGATGAATTTTGTATCGAATTTTTGATACACAAATTGTTCAATTTGCAGATATGGTTTATGTTACTACTTTACAATGGCAAAATGCAATCTTGATGGGCCACAGTATATATTAAGAGGAAATTCTTTTGTGGAAAATTAGATTTTAGAAGTTCATTCCATGATTATTAAATCTCTATTTTTGCTATGGTAAACCAGGTACTTTTCATGGGCGTAGAGATGATTTTTTTTCAAAGATTAGTTTATCTGATGGAAGTGTTTTATGTTTGTTCATAATATGGCCAATACTGTGTATGGATTCCAATTTGAGTTACTTTGGTGTTGTAAGCTAAGCAAGCTAAATTTATAACTAATACCTAAATCAGAGATGTATTTATATGAATGAATCTATACCAAGTCGGGAAATATTCCATTTTGGAATAAATGCCACATAAGCCACTAAAATAGGCATCTCTATCTCTCAATGGAGCTATTACCTAGTAACACACATCTCCAAACCTTTTTACTTGGCTCGTAAAACATATTTTCTAGAAGTCTTACTCTGCTATACCACCCTACCCTGCTCATTAAAATTTCTGAATCTTTCATTACAGTCAGAATGCAATAAGGAGTAAAAGTGCTTTTAAAATGGAAAGGTGAGGACAAATCTTTCATTAAAAAAAACAATCATCTTGAACTGATTTCTCCTCATTTCATGATAAGACATTTGAGGGATGCTCTGGCAAAATGAGAGGAAACTGTAAATTTCAAAATTGAGTTTCATGACATATTGTAATGCTGAATAATCTAAGCTTTTAAATGATATATAATATGTCACACTTTCTTTCTCCATTCTTCACTTAAAGAGATCGATTAGTTAAGATGCCGTTTTTTTCAAAATGTTGATTTGCGACTTTCCTAACATTCTAAATTCTAACAGGGTCTTTTAAAATAAAAGTAAAAGCTGTTAGAAACTGTTTATTCAGAAAAAGAAGCCCATGTAAGTAAATGGGATGTAATAAGAGGGCTTGATATTTTGACTTTAGCTAAGTCTTTAATCATATGCAAATGAATAAAGACTCTGCTAAAGTAAAAATATCAGGCCCTCTAATTATATTCTTGGACTTTAAGAAAAATATATTTCAACAACTTTTAAAGTGTTATTTTTCATACATGACTCATTCAATTCTGTCTAGATTTGAAACCTCCTATCTGTTGCCCCCTCCTGTGTAAAAATGTTGTTTGTGTGGTGCTTTTTAGTTCATATAAGAAACCATTTTTCTCATTGAGTGACTTGATTCACCACACTTTGTTCATTTATGTCAAGTCTCAACAAAATAGACAAAATGTTTGTCTGCTTTCAGTGCAAAAATATACAATTAGCCTGTTTCGACTCAAGTATGCTTACCCGGGGAATGCCGATTAAGTTTAAGAAACCCGGGTAAGTCGCCCAGTAGAAACGCAAAATAATTGGTTTATTCAAAATCCGTGTAAGACAATTATAAAATTGTACCCACCTTTGGAGGTGGTTATTCCCATTTAGATAACATGTCACAATCAGTACCGGTTATGAATCCGATTATCACAATGCATCGCCGCGCAAAAGGTCAATCAACCTATACTTTCCGTACATACAGTGTACGCGGTATTTCATCAAGTGAAACCAAAAAATAATCGAATTCTGTCATGATTAGAAACAGAGCGGTGTAAGTGCGACACAGTATTCTTACACGTTAAACATGATCGGTTTATATTTTACATTTGAGTAGAAACAGGCTAATTGATGTATAATTTCAGATATTCAAAAAGAAATTGGTTCAATGTTTCTCTCAGAAGCATCACTTTTTAAAAACCACTGTCCAAACAATTCACTCAGAGCAAGTGTGTGTGATAAATGGTGGAATATTTCAAAGAGTGACATTTGCCAAAAGGTTACATCAATTGTGTACTTAGGATTTTGTAGTTTGCTTGTAAGACTATATGACCCAGTTAAATGACAAGGAATGTTGGCCTGGGATTTTTTCTGTATTTGCCTCAAATTGATAAATGCTCAGTTAAAGAGGCATTGGACAAAATGTTAAATTTTATTTGAGTATGATTTACACTTCATATGTTAGAAAATAACAGTCAATTACCAGCTATTGGGAAAATGTTGATCAAAACCTTCAAAAAAGTCTAAAATTTGAACTTTATTTTGTTTGTTGATCTTGGGTATGAGGCTATTCTGTAAACACATTTATTGAAGCAATAAATCAAGAAAGATACCAAAATTTGTTTGTAAAACATTCCTTTCACATCATAGATTGCAGACAAATCAAAAGAAATTGTGAGTTTGCATTAGATCTCCTGAAAAGGCCAATCTTAAAAATTCAACTATAGAGGGCAGTATTTATCGTTGTTGACAACTATAATTAAAAATAAAAGAATATCTAAATATTTTGAAATACTGGCTGTATCAAAATTCTTTGTACCCATATGTATGTATATAATTTAAAAAAAATATATTAAAAATATGAGGAGTTATATAATTTCAAAGTTTTTGCTATATGTGAGTAGTACGATATATCAGCTTTATTGTCTGAAAGTTTGAAGTCAATCGAACTCTGTTCCTCAGAGCTATAGTCATTTAATGGATGATCAGTGAAAACTGGGTACAAAGAATTTTGATACACCTTGTATGGGGTTGGAATTTGACAATGAAACTTTGCATGCTGTCATTATAACCAAAATGCTTGGGGAAAACTTTGGGGATGATGCTGATGATGCTTGTCTAATGCCCCTTTAAGCTCATCCAGTTGATTTGATTAAATCAGGAATATTGAACAAATTATTTGCAAGGTTATGACATTTTATAACAGGAAATTGGTACAGATTGCAATATTAACAACAATATGAAGCAAATGGTCCCACAGGTTCCATTCATTTGCAATATAGGTACTTTATTGCATTGACTTGATTCAGGTTGTAAATCTACAAGATAGAAAAGTGTACTGATATTTTTTGTACCGACAAGTAAACTGCATTAATAAAGGAGATCTTTCTTCATGCTGCAAATTTATTGTTATATGTTAACTAACAGTTACAAGATGTTTTTTGTAATGCATTGCAAACGATCCGTTGACTAGTTATAGCTGAGACTTTTTGTAGCTACTATTATCCCCCAAAATGTCATCACTTTCCTTAATGCAACACAAGCCTTCTGGAATCTTTGATATCAAATTGCTCTTGTCTGGAACGATTTTCCAATATTTGAGGTTTGACATATCTTGTTTACATGTGTTATAATATGAAGATTCTAATAATTGGTACGTATTTATTTCCTATTTTATGCAATTTTATTTTATTTCACCCTCAATTTAAGTAGCATTTTAAACAACCGATATAATTTCATTTCTATAGAATACATGCAGTTTATCAAGAATAAGCTTTAAAGATCTCGTCCCCAAAGGCAGAATCCATTAACCTTTGTTAAGGAGTTACTAAATTGACTTGACCTGGAGGTACTCTTTAGGTATATACATTTGGATGGATACGCAACTTTAAGAGAGTCAAATAAGAAATCAAATAGAATTTGTTTCATGGAACAGAACTTTGTATCTATAGTTTAAACATTATTGCTTTATCAGAAATGAGACAGAAGCCTATTTCTTCAGGCAGTGTTAGATAATTTGCTTGTTTTTCATCAATGGACATTTGATGGATATAAGCTATTAAAGCATATTGCTGTGATGAATGCTGTCTAGCCAGGTGACTTAGTCCTAGCCTGGAGTGTGAATTGATCTATTCTCGCTGATACTGCAGATATAGCAGACAGTCCAATATAAATCAAATTGTTGCAATATGACATTTTCAAAATTGGCTTTTTGGAGTTACAACACTAAGGATGTAATGGCAATAATGATTTATACGTCAATTATTTGTTTTTCTGCAATACCTGGATTGATGGTGTTTTTCAAATTTAAATCACAGAGTGAATAAAAAACATTTGTTTTCTGTAATTTTGCTACTCAGAAATATTGTTTTTTGAGTTCGTATCTTTATGCTTGCTTGCCTGACAAAGACTGTTTCACTTTTATGCATCTTGTGCACAGGGGTTAAAGTTCACACATGTTAAAGTTCAATACTTGTGACCTGGCGTGATTTAACAATTCTGTTCCTGTTCTACTTGATGATCAATTGGATTTATTTGATGTTCATGCACTGTATGATTTGGTCCGGCCCAGAGTGAAAAGGTTTCTTTCAGACTACTATAGTATGTGCATTAATTGTTCAAACCTAAAGGTAGATGGAGAATCATCATTCTGTCAGGAGATATTATTCAACAGCCATTTTATCGTTTTTCATGGCAATGGAGTAAAGTCTGAAAAGAAAAATATATCACAAGCCATGTCATTATTTTGACATAAAATAGCTAAAAAGAGGTTTATTTTTCCACAATGATGATTGTTTATTCAAGCTATATTTCCATTCAAAATTTGCTCAGTGACTTTTCCATCTGCTTGATGAAATTAATCTGTATGTGCAAATTTGCTCAAGATGATTTGGTTACTGGTGTTATTTCATGCATTAATTAGACAATAATAACTGCGCACCATCTTTTTTGAGGTCATTGTTTAATAAATCGGAGGTGTTTGTTTTGGGCCGAGGTACTTTTCTGAGGGAGCGTAGCTCCCGAAGAAAAGTACCGAGGCACAAAACAAACACCAACGATTTTAAACAATGACCGAATTAAAAGATGGTGCAAAGTTATTATTGTCATTAATAACCGTAACTTTATCTTTAAAATCCTTACTGATTTTGACCAAAAACGGGTGAAAATCATAATTTTATTTAGTTTGTTTCTTTGCCATCTGCTAAAATATCGATCGGTCTAGGCACTGCGTCCGCGTTGCGTTTAGTCAAACGCGACCTCCGCGATATTATTGCGTGCGCGTAATGGTGCGTTTAAAGCATACGCGCTACGCGGGTCATTAACAGAAGTCATTGTTACCTGATAATGACCGCGCAGTAGTTTGCGTAAAAGTAGAAATAATCTTACTAGATTGGATCGCGCTATTACGCAGGTTATTAATTGTTCTTTTTGCTCAATAAGTGGATGTATGACAACAATATACAATCCTATGTTGACTCAATAGCAAGCAAAATATTTGTTTTGTTAAGATAATATGTTTTAAGCTGACATCTTTTGCATTAACATGTCTTGTTTTATATTAAATAAATAGACAAAGTATACAAATGATTGCTACTGTATATAGTTGTCATTGCCAATTGGTACCCTTTTTCCCAAATATATTAAATATCAAAAGAATGTTTGTATGAAGGTTCTTGGAACTATAATTTATTAGTACTTACCATAGATTTTAATAACATAGATGTGAAGGCTTCTCTTTAATTCCGTCACACTTTTAACCGCGTAATTTTCATGAATACCGCGACATCGCCCGCTTTTGGAGGGACCAAATATGGGCAAAAATCCTCCAACGTCATAAAATACGCGGTATTTGTCATGAATATGCCTCCAACATTATGAAATACGCGAAAAACATCATCAATATTCATCTATTTCTTTTTAAAAAGCAGACTGCGCCATGCTCTGCGTACAAACAGTACCCAAGTTTGCGCCAAGATACGCGATGACTGTGAAACGCTTATAACTGCGCGCGTAGTGCTCACGGGACGCGGAAGTTGTTTACATTACAGAATTGATTCTGTTGTGATATTTTGTCTCGCTGAGAACTGAAATTACTGGGGATTTTTACCCGATTGTCGCAAAAAGGTAAGAATTTAACCATTTTTAGTATATTCATTATAATTCTGGCTAGTCGATGGTGTGTTAACGGTAGTTTTGCTTAATACCATGTTGTCTTTTTAGTCAAATCAAGCAAAATTAAGTTATGAAAATCAGTATTAGTGGTTAAACAAGATGGCGGATTTCCAACCCGTTTGTGGAGGTATGCAAATATTTTCAATAAATTAGCATATTTATGATAATTTTCCAAAAAAGTTGTGACGGGCCGGGTAAATTGTTTATCATTGGCGGACCACTTCTCTGAGTATCTTATTCTAAGGTACTTACACACTTTTTGATGTCAAAGAGGTCCTTGGTTACCTGCCACCTTTGTTTTTAATTTGTTTATTTTTCTTGTAAACATTGTTTTTTCTTGATCTGATAATATTTTCTTAACAACAGTACATATTATACTATGTGCCAGTTGGCTAGTCACCTATTGGATTTCATGAATTACATTTTCTTAACCCAATAAATAGAAAGTTAATTAACATTGCCTGACTTCGATAGCTTTAACATCATTGTTGATGTTCAAGAAATTACGTAATTGGAAAAAGAAAGCTAACATTCTCATTCCATACTAGCCTGAAACTGTGTAACTGCAACCTACATTTACAACTCATTAGAATTCAGTCAGCATCTGATGCTGACCACTGTCCCTAGCATCAACAGCTAGCAATCACACGTACCTTGCAGCACTGAAATAGGTCAAGATACTGGACACAGTTGAATTTGAGTATTCTGACAGCATTAGAAGCGTGACAACGATTCTTCAACTGATACAGTATAGCTATGCATAAATGGATTCAAAACAGATTAACATGTTAGGACTAAGGGATGGGGAAGTATGTGTGTGTTATTATGGATTTCTAAGATTCAGGGCTGATTCAGGTCAGTAAAGTATTTTCACTGCATTTAAGTGACTTAGGATGCGAGCTGGAGTGGAAAAAATTTAGTCAGCTTTACAAGAATGCAATAAGGAGGCTTCATTCATCATTGATGTATGCCGTTGATTGTTCTATTACAAGGTAGGGAATGATGTGTATGTGAAATTATTGGTGAATTGCTAAGAATTATTGATGTAGATTAGAGTAATTGGCAAAGAAAGCTAACATTGTCATTCCATACTAGCCTGCAACCTACATTAGAACTCATTAGAATTCAGCAAGCATCTGCTACTGACCACTGTCCCCAGCATCAACAGCTAGCAATCACATGTACTTTGCAGCTTTGTATAGCACTGAAATATGTCAAGATACCGGACACAGTTGAATTGAGTATTCTGACTGCATAAGAAGCGTGACAATGATTTCTTCAACTGATACTCTTTAGCTATGCATAAATGGATTCAAAACAGATTAACAAGTTAGGACTAAGGGATGGGAAAGTATGTGTGTTTTATTGTGGATTTCTAAGATTCTGGGCTGATTCAGGTCAGTAAAGTATTTTCACTGCATTTTAGTGACTTAGGATTTGAATTGGAGTGGAACAAATTTAGCCAGCTTTACAAGAATGCAATAAGGAGGCTTGTTATATGCCGGTGTGGCAGGAATAGTAGTCTTCCGTTCTTATTGTCCGCGTTCTACAGTAAAGTATAGGCTAACAAAGAAATTGTTGCAAATTTGATAAGCTTTCATTTGACACCTTGTTTGTTAAAATTGAAGCATGGGAAGTATGAATGAAAAATTCTGGGAAATCTGACTATTCAGTGTTTCTAGAAATTAACACAATAATATTTGGGAAGTAGAAACATTAGAAGTCTCTCATTCGTAAACGATGAAGGGAATTTTTTCAAAACAAAATTTATGACAATCTGATCAGTTTGCAATGCAAAGAAAAAAAGTAGTTTCATTTGTGAACTACTGCCGCAGAAATAAATTCTTTTGTAAATAGTGTTATTTTCAGAAATTGGTCAAATTTTGTAAAAATTTAATGGTGGCCAAATATGCCGTGTACAAAGTCTATGGGAAATTTGAAAATAAAAAATAGCATAACTCAAAAACGCTTCGATGGAAAAAAATCAAAATTTGGAATACAAGTTTTTTTCATCATTCTGCACATTCTGTGAAATTTTGAACAAATTCTGTGCAGGACACCATAGCCGTTAGAACCACCTTAAGATCTATGATACGGAATCAAAAGATGTCCCCATGGTATTCACAAATAATAATCTTGTGAAAGAATATGACCATGTAAGCAATATATGATGTTTGGCCCTTGACATTATGAGTTTCCAAGATTTGCTGTAGGATAGAGTAACGGTAAAGGGATTAAACCAATATACAAAGATGGGATTGTTTTTTTTTTTTCTTTTTCCTGTCTTATATAGCTATGCATAACTGCCATTCCCTGTGCTGTAAGAAATTTCATAGCATTTGTTTTAAACCACTGGCGATTTTTGTTCCAACATCATGACATGTAGATACTAGATGTAACCAAAATAGCCTTGAGTATTTCAAAATCCTTGTAATTGAAAACAAGCTTTATCAGGTTAGAAATACATAAAACAATATGCTTGCAATCTTATCATTCAAGACATCTGTTTTGGTTTTTGATATGAATATTGACTGTTTTTAGATTGAAGTAGTTTCAAGTTATTTTTATCTCACCGTATTTACATACCTTTCCATTGAATAGAATTTATGATTATGATCTCCTCAAAATCTGGGAGAGAACTCCATAAATATTTCATAACTCAGATATAGGTTGAAGTCAATCTATTCAAGCTGCCATTCGCCAACTGGAGGGTAGTGGCACAGATTGAATCATGCGCATGTTTATCACTAACAAGTTTCAGACAGGTGAAAATTACTTCATGAATATTTGATAATGATCGGAATAAAAGTCGCCGGTATTTTCTATTAACTATAAGCCAGGTAGAAGTAATTGATTTTGGCCATTTATAGAGACGTCATGTTTTTCTAGAGAGAAAGCTGTTGGCAGGTGGTTCATGATAGTGCTTTTAAATTTTTGATGTGTTTTACCTGTATTTTATTGTTATCATCTTGTTTAAATATGAAAAATGCAATATTGAAAGGTTGTTAAGATTACATATTTAAAAAGTAATAAAGTTGGAATGATAATGGTACTGGAAATTTATTATGCGTGGGTGTTTGCTTGAAGAAGTTCATGGCACTGGCTATCATTATTCTGTTTTTAGGATATCATTCCAAGGTAAAATAGATTTTTATTGCAGCAAAAACCAATTTGATTTTTATCATTTTAGCACTTAGAAATTAAACATTCAACAGTATGCTTTTCTTTATATTGTATGCTTTTCTTTATATTGACGTATGTTTCTATGTGGGGTAGATAGTCTTTTTGAATATTTAAATACGTTTTGAAGATGTCTGTAAGAATCGCATATTAAAATGGTTATTCAAATCCCAAGAGGATCTGAGTAAATGTTGAAAGCAATAACTGGCCAAACATTTTTACTGTAAACAAGTGATCATCCTCTCATTTTGCTTATACTAGACTGTCTCCCAGGAATTCTGTACTCTATCTCAATTTGGTCAATTCAAATCTTATAAAGCCTTACCAATGTTTTTAATACTCACTTTCTACTTATGATATTGATGGTGTATGTGTAAAATCAAATGCATTAAGAGATGTTACACAGTACTCACACTTATATCGGATAATGAGCATAAGGTTCTGTAACTGCAGCTTTTTTCAGATGAAAATTAAATTAAGAATGAAAAAAATAATTTAAATCAACTTATCAGCTCTTTCATTTTTAGTCCAAAATTTTCAGAGAACCGTTTGTTTGTACTCAACATTTATTATATTAGTTATGAAATCAACTTTGTTCTTTAAAACCCAAACAAACAAACAAGCAAAACCCCACAAGCTGATCTACCTTTTTGAAAGTAATTTTAGGGGAAAATTGCAAGAGAATTTGCCCCTTGTCTTTTTCTTTGTTCACAAATTTATTATATTTGTGTAAAAATGAAGAACCATTTAATAAACAAAACAGCTTATACAAATGAAAAATTACCGTTCAGATCTCTTGATGACATTTTCAAAGCAAATTTCAAAGCAATGTTTGTCAAGGAGCATATTTTCTGTAAACAAATGCACATCATGTTATCACGTAAGATGAGATTCTGCCACTGAGGAGTTTTGTTTGTTAGGTCAGCCTCACTCATATGGCAGTATACTGGTGTTTGTTTAAGAATCAGTTTCATTATCAAGACACAGCGTTGGTGTTTTAAAGCAGAATCTTACAACATAAGACTATCAGTTACATGGGCAACTTGAGTTTTCTAAATGTTTGAATTTAAAGCACAAATTTCACATTCAAGGATGTTTTGCTTCAGTATTTTGGTTTAGGGCTGTCGATTTCCATTTAATTTGCTAAATGTTTAAACGGATTTCATTTTGACCAGTGTTAAAATGTTAAAGTGTTAAAACAAATGCACATCATGTTATCACATAAGATGTGATTCTGCCACTGAGGAATATTGTTGTTGGGTCAGCCTCACTCATATGACAGTATACAGGTGTTTGTTTAGGATCAGTTTCATTATCAAGACACAGTGTTGATATTTTAAAACAGAATCTTGCAGTATAAGACTATCAGTTACACGGGCAACTTGAGTTTTTTAAATGTTTGAATTAGAGAAGTGTAAATGTCACAAACATTCAAGGATGTTTTATTACAGTAATTTGGTTTGTGAAATAACAACTTTCCAGAGTTGGATAATGAATCGTTTATTTATTGCCTAGACATAAGGATCCCATTTGTGATGACTCACCCCAAAAAGAGGGACTTTGCGACAGAACACTTTTTGAGAAACTGATGAAAATAGGCAGCAAAAAATAAAGAAAATAATAAGAATTTCCAGCAGAGTTTTTGTTCATTGTTCATTTTGTTAATTTTTATTGCCATAACAATTACATATAATATAAAATCAAGCAAGAATTTAAAAATACATCCACATCAAAAACATTAAAAGAGGCCTGTGGAATGTAATACCCCTTAAATTAAAGAAAAAGAAATAAAAAATTACAGTACAAAAACAGAAGAAACGTACAACCACTAGAAAAGACTGGGACAAATGCTCAAAAAGAAAAGTTTGAAAAAGGTGGAAAATTTGCATTACTGTTCTGAAGACAGACTAAATTATTCATATTTTTTAATTTGAGTTTCTGTTTTAAATTGCTATGGAAGTTTTTAACCGATTTTGAGTTTTTTACGATTTATCAAGGGTATTCAAAAAATGTGGACCAGTAGTTTGAACTGTTGTAAAATTTGATCGCCTTGATCAATTTCAACACGTAAGGTGTCATTTTAAGGGGTGAAAGCACATCACTCATTTTTGCATTTTTGCAAATTTATTTTGTACCATAACTTTTGAACAAAGTGCTTAAAGTTAATAAAAGTATACATTT
>JXSR01S073761.1:51839-80976 GCA_000969725.1 Ophiothrix spiculata | reverse complement strand
GTGAAGTGTATTTTTAGAAAATTACAGATAGAATTCATTTGAATAAGACATATGTTAAACAACAAAACATTATTACATATACAGACCTCTTATCTTATTAAATCTTAATAAATATGATGAATAGAGCTGTTCCAAACTACCGTTGAACAAAATTACTGATAGAATTGATTAGAATAATTCTGAACCCTAGGGACAGTGGATTCAACCACATTGGCAATTTTCTTTCAAAATAGACTAAATAGCATTAGTAGATTTTTTCTCCAAGGGATGTTTATCCTCTAATGGTAGGTGTGTGACTCAATCAAATTAGGGTGCATTATTTTTCTCTTGCGGTGCTTTTATTGTGATATTTGAAATAAGGGACTTAAGATGGGACAGGAATTAATTATCTTATTAGAGAAATAGATTTTTGATATTCAGTGACAACTATTAGAAGAGAGATAATTATAATGTTGCACGTTTACGTTGACGTAGATTGACTCAGCAGGATCCATTAAAATGAACGTAGTGCTAAGTTGGATAAGACGTATGTGAAACCCATGTGGGAAACAACAAAAACTTAGGCATACTATATTACATATACAGACCTCTCATCTTATTATTATTAATTATTATTATTATTATTATTGCAGCCTGCTTTTAAGATTTATATAAAAACTTAAAAATCTTATTTACTATCCATAATAATAATTTTGCATTCTGTCTTTGTATATCACTTAATTCCATATCATTTAAATTGAGATGATTTCTAATTTTTTCTGTATTCGAAATATTTTAAGTTTAGCTATATACGTCTTTAAATTTGGAAAAATATTCTTTTATTAGCTTGTCAATATAAATTGACAATTACATTACAATGCCACTTTTGTGGTCGATTGAATATACATTACCAATTTAAATCTACTTACTTTTGTTTTATTTAGAGATTTAAGCATGTTGCTGAGTGATTAAACAAATATATACCCATGGATTTGCAGTTTTATCTGTAGTAACCAAAAGAAGACATCAGGACCTTCCCATAATGCCTCGCTTCCAATGGGTTTTCAATGGATTTTTTGTATGGGATGTGATGAGAGGGTTTAGGGATGAAACATAGCATAATTAGCAGACCTCGACCTTAATATGCATTTCCAATATGTTTCATCCCTAAACCCTCTCATCACATCCCATACAAAAAAACATTGAAAACCCATTGGAAGCGAGGCATTATGGGAAGGTCCTGATGTCTTCTTTTGTAGTAACCTGTGTGTGATGAAAATATGTAAACATTTTAGATTTAGATTTGTTTATTGTAATGAACCCCTCTGTAATATGTTGAAATTGATTTCTACAATAATTAATAAAATCTTTCATTATGCGTGAGCCTTGCAAAATTAAAAATTATAATAATTTTAACCCACTTTTTTACATTTTCTTTAGCTTAATATTTATCTTTAATATTTAATTTTGTAATTTTTCGCGGACAAAACTAGATACCATAGAACTATCTGAGCAAAGATATATTATCATTAAAAGCCATTTAAATTTCAGAAATATATCTCCATTTAATTCACTGACCTTACTTCACATACAGCAGTTGTAAAGCAGCAAAACATTCCTCAGTTTAATTTTTTATTTGATGCTTGTAATTGTTGAGTTATTCAGTGACCTTTATATTAAAGCCACTGGATGTGTTAATCACATAATGTAATTACTTGGCTAATAATTTGTTTTGGAGGAAAAGAAATGGTAAGGTCACATTGAGAGCTGTCAGAATTCCAGCAATGGATAAGTTTCTTTTGATGGTGATGAAATTGCAGTCAAAATTGAGTAGAAATTTGTGTTATTTTAGATGTTCTTTCCTTGCATTAAACATTTTAATAAAGAAAACATTTTTTAAACAAAGATTTAATAGATATGATGTTATGCAATTAGTAATTTAGAGTACTTACTGCTGAATTTCACATCATTGAGTGGTGAAAAAAAATCAGGATAGGGAACTATTAATTTGTAATCTATCAGCCATATGAATAGCTATGAATCTTGAAAAAAAAACCCTTCACTGTGTGTTCTGAAGAATACATGTAATCCATTTTGAAGGTTTCTTTTAGAGGCATAATGCCTTAGGCTTTTGTAGGCATGTACCTTTATGTGGTGTCTATTGGAGAGTAACCATTCTGTTGTGGTGGTATGGAGGCAACTATATACAAGGGGATGTGTGTGGCAAAACAATCGAGCGAAATTGCTGATTGTAGCTTAAATTATGGCATACATACAAAGCAATCCTCTATAGAGGAAAGCTTAAATTTTAATTAAGGTGGCATTTCATGAGGTGGGTCAAAAATGAGTTACATGGTCAAAATGGTTAAAAAATCAACTTTTTGATATGATGTTAATATTATTGATCTCTTTCAATTCAAGTAACTTTTTTTGCCAAATATCCCTTTTGTTTTGGCAAGATGATCTTATTAATGGTTAATTACTCAATAGACGGCAATGCAAACTGTAATTTTGAAACACGTTTTTCTCAAAATTGCCTGTTTTTACTAAAACAAGTCATAAATTGGAATGATTAATGGTAAACATTTCATTTTTTCAGGATATGTTCTAAACACTTTGATAGTTACTTTGATGCATTAAACTTGAAACAGAACCCTTAGGGTCTTGGTGTTAATGACCTTCAATTAATTAGAGGGAGCTATACAAGGGGAGAAAAATAGTGATGTTTCAAATTATTCTGTCCAACTTTTATTTGATGCAGCTTGATCCCCTGAACATTTTGACACCAAATTTGTCAAAATCGGACAAAAAATGAGAAGGTACTGCCCAAAAAACTGAGGGGGTGGATGGGTCTGAAGAGGGTCTAAAATGATAAATTTGCCAATTACTGTAATTATATACCAAATTTTTGCCATGTTGGTGACTATTTATATGTATTTGAGGTCACAGAATCTATTTGTATATGTTCCAGCAGTGTCAAACCTTCCGAAATGGTGATTTCCTCAATTTGGCTATCTACCGCATCCTTAGGCACCACCACCCTTGTACTGTCAAGTTCAAACCATTGTTTCTCCTAAATTATGTAACCCATGAAGACCAAATTAATACCAAAAATAGCAGAAAGTGTAAGCTTTTAAATGAGACATTAAACAAGTCCATAGGCCAGGGAATAGTGAATTTACATCAAATTAAGTTTGAGAACCCATGAAAAAATGTAACAACACCACCTTTTTAGCATACCCACCTAATGACATGCCACCTTAAGTGTGTTTTGTGTCTAATGTTACCATATTTTTTTAGCAATATTTGATTTCCATAAAACTAACTCTGTATATATTGTGTTGCAAGTGTGTAGGATTTTAATCAACACGTTTATGCAGAACTGTTTTAAAATCATACATGAATTTGTTGAACAAGACAAAAAGTGATTGATTAAAGGCAGTCAAATCTCCAGGTATTAGAAAAATAAGTGTGCTGAGGTTAAGAAAACACCCGCCATGGATTGTTTGATTATTTGATTACAGAACTGTGCTAGAGATACAGTGTTTTTATCTCATGGACAACAAAACTGTCCAGCGCATTGTCCTGGGAGTCCATCTGACAGATGCGAAAGAAAGATAAATCTGCTGTGAGTGTTGAGATTGAATAGAGAGTATGGTTTTAATTGAAATGTGTTTGCTCGAGCCAGTAATCCCTTGTCACTCAGACTTGGCTCAGATTTTGTTCTTTTTATAAGCCTTTACAGGTGTGATGAAGGGAAATCATGTTGAAGTAGCAACATCTGGTAATGATTAATCTTTGCGCTTACTCTGTAACATTTTTGAGAGATGATTTAAGAGAAGACAATTGAGTTAAAGCATTTTATTGATAGACTCTCATAAAGTGCAAGATTTTGTGTAAGATCTAGCTGGATTATTCAAAATGTGATATTTTTTGCGGTAACGATTAAATTTGAATTTCTTTCTGCTTTTTTGGTGTAAATATGTAGGATTAGAATTCCATCTAATTGTATACATGTTTCATACTAAAAATGCATACTATATTATAAAACTTTGTTTATATTCAACTACTGTATGCAGTACTTCCTTGAAAATCAGTGCTTAATCATTGAAGGGGCTACCCTGCCTAAAGAAAGATTAAGAAATAAATATTTAGCCATGTAATTCTACCACTGATCACCCATTCTCATACTGTGGCAAACATGTTCAATATCTTGAGGAGTTACAGATGCAATTATTAATTAAACACATCTTATGAATAAATATTAGAAGCCAGCCACCCATCCCATACAGCAATGACATTAATCAATGCACTTTTGATCAAAGCATGACATTTGCTGATCTTTCTCCTAAAAATCATATAATGTTATTACCAGTATTGCATATCAAATTAATTACATTTGTACATTGAATTAAAAAGAGTGCAATGGTGTTTAATCAAAGGCCTCTTAAATTAAATTAAAAGTACATGACTTGCCTAACTTATTATCAGCTGTACTCTTGAAATGTCACACAGACCTAACAACATGTGTAATTGACGCATTAGATACCCCAGAAAAGTGCACTTGTCATTTGTGATCAGAGATGCGCACTTTGATACAGGTGCATTGAATAAGAAAAACAAACAGCCTTTGATGTTCTGTTTATTAGTTGAGGATGTGTGTGCAACAATTATTGATGAAATCAAAATGAAAATCAATAGACAGATGGAAATCCAGGCTGCCTGCAGGCATGGTTATCTTGCACATGTCCTTGGTAATGAAATTACTTCATTATGATGGAGTGATCACATCTGTTAACCTTTTTCTACAGTGGGAAAATGGTTGCAGGTAGAAAGGTCTATGTGTACAAACATATGCATTTTTATTGAAGATTTGTTTCTATATGATGTTTAATGGATGAGAGGAAGAATTTTACATTGACATTGTTGACTAATTTTGT
Source organism: Ophiothrix spiculata (assembly GCA_000969725.1). Taxonomy (NCBI): domain Eukaryota; kingdom Metazoa; phylum Echinodermata; class Ophiuroidea; order Amphilepidida; family Ophiotrichidae; genus Ophiothrix; species Ophiothrix spiculata. Next base: position 76,057 of record JXSR01S073761.1, on the reverse strand, counting down.
AATTTTGTAGATGTGATTTTGAAAATGAAAATTTACAATTATATATATTTAGGTGATGGTTCTTCATTCAAAGCAAAAAAACCCATTTTATTTTAACCAATTTCAATCAAACCAAGAAAAGCATGACAGTGGAAAGTACAGATCAAAAGTACTTCATACCACTCAATATTCAGTTAACAGCGCGTGTTAATCCCCAAACTAATGGGGCTGCACTTTATTTAGAAGAAGAAGAGTACATTGTACCTAATTTATACGCTGTAGAAGTATTGACATCATTTCTTGTGTAATATGCGATATGGTTTCAAAACAAATGACTACGTCCATAGTGGTTCCACATTTGTTAACACAATAGGCGTACATACTTACGTACAAAAATCAGACCATCTTTTCACTCACTTTTTGTACTTAAAAAAAATGGCAGGGATGACCCTCTGGTAAATTATATGACTCTTTTCTATGACACATTACTGTAATCTTTGCTTATTTTTGCTTCATTTGGATTCAAGAGTAATGAAACTTAAACAGAAATTATTCCCCACAGACTTAATGTGTGCCCACTATGTTTGTTTGGAACCAGATTGATTTGCATAAATTAGAACTTGTCTCTTCCACAGCGTATACTCTGTATGATTAAGCGTTGCTTTCTGATTGAACACATCATACAAATAATATATTTATATAATTGTGATCAATGTATTCTGATTAGTTAATAATAGACAAAACAAATATCCTTAGTTACATTATGTATTAATGAAGGAAATTAAAGCACCAATCATAAAGTGAAAATCAATATAAGAAAGAATGGAATCCAAATAGCTGGCAGGCACAGTTGTCTTTCTCACTTCCTCTGTCGGTAATGAAATTACGCACCAACCAATGATAGAGAGAGAGACACAGTTGCATCTGTTGCTCATCAATATTGAAACAGTTGTTGAGCTTATTCCCATCATAATGTGTAAGATTATTATTCATAGGGGATGGAGTAGTACTGGTTCTAAATAGTAAGGTTGTTAAAGCCCCTCACAGGATGGTACCCATTCAAAGAAAATCTTTGCCAACTGCAAAAAACAATAATTTAACTGCTGCAAAACCAGATTCCAACTGGTCATCTCTTTCATTTAAATATTATTGCTTCAAATGGGATGTTAAATATTTTTATTGGTTGATTTTTGTTATCTGGTTACTGGAATGGGCTGTCAGTAAGAGAAGAGATTATTCTCCTATATATTTATGACATTCATAGTTCATAGTTAGTTTATTCAGCAATCAATCATAAATACGGTGATAATTATTATGATGACTAGAAATGTTAACAAATGCTAAAATAACCGAACAAGCAAGAGTATTTATTAGGTGGTAACATAAATTAAAACATGACTAACAGACCCACCCAAATGATAAAGAAACTGCGCTATGCAATATATGGGACACCTAGTGTGAAAATGTCCTCTAAGTTATCTTTAATAAACTCAAAAGTACAAATCTGAGGTGTTAAAATGCCCACAACTGCTCATAAAATTCACATCAAATTAAAGAAATCCTTAATAAATGAATTCTAATGCAGTTGTATTGTCTGCTCTGAACTTTTCATTATATTGTTCTTGAAGGTAGAAACATACTGAAACACATAAGGTACTATCCTCAAGTGGCTTTAATAGAAGAAATTTAACATGTTTTAATAAAATTTATGTTACAAAACTTCAGACATCAAGGTGTCAATGTGCTAAAATGATTTTTTGAAAGAAAGTTAACTATGGCTAATGTAGGTGTCAAATTTTGCCAAGAGTAATCTTTTTATAGGAATTGCTAAGGATGGCGTGGCCCACGTGTCACCTATATGTTGATAAGGCTATGATATCATGCATGGAGATGTACTTTGAATATATAATAGGTATTCCTGTTGAAATTCCACTTATAATTGAGAAAGTGCTTGTAGTTGGAAAGGTCTTTTAGTTCATACTATATAGTACTCTTAAAGCTATAATTTTTTATCACACTAATTGCAACGTAAAATTCTTGAACTTTTTTAGTTGTGTGTTCAGTCCTTCAGCAAAACTTTACCCACTTTCTTCCTTACCCATTTAATCAATCAATCGTCAGTGTATTTCTATGTGACTTTTTTGTGAACGTTTTACTTAAATTGGTCGTAACTACACTTAGGAATAACTGCAGCAGTCATGTCAATTTAGCCAAGTTCTCCCTTTCATAAAGTTTAAATGTTTTAGCTGTATATGCCCTAGTACTACAATCCGGTTCACCTGTTTGGTTTACTGACAAGAGAGCCACTAAGTGGCTCGGCTGTCAGTGGCTTTATAGATCAATGTTCTATGTAGAGTCAGTGGATTTATTACATTGGTGAACTATTTAGGCGAGGGTTGCAAGTGCGACTTTATATGCCCTTGAAATGTGCATGATTATTTTACTATAATTATTTAAAAATGGCTCTTTTTAGTCCCCTTGCATTGTGTTAGTTAAAAGATGGTAGATTTAAAACATATTTTTCCATTTTTAGTAATCAAAGTGGTAGTCAAAACTTGAAAAGTGTCACTTCAATAAATAGAGAAATTTTAAATTCACCACATTACAAATCTTATGAGGAAAATTATCAAATGTATCTGTGTCACCATAAGAAAATATTACTTGGTTTTGATATTACATACAGACTTAACTATTTTTCTTGGGTTTGATATGAAACTTTAATAAAAAAGCTTTGAAGTTGATAGTTGGTCATTATAGCATAATTTGTGACATACATGCCAAAAAAATACCATCCCAAAGTAGTGGCAATTTTTTATCAAATAAATTGGTGTTCTTTGTTCTTAATATGTTTCCATACTTTCTTAGCAATTCTTGATTATTTTTATTATATAAATGAATCATTTACCCTGTACTTATGGAGTTGTAATTTTGTTTGACTTTGATCAACAATTTTTTGCAGCTGTTTTGCAGAATCATGCATAAATCTGCAGAGGAAATATTTAACCCTAACTGTACAAAACATCAAAAAATCACAATCCCAATCATAGAAAAATTCAAGTCCAAATACGTCATAGACCAGAGTTAGCAATGGTCACAAAATTTCTGCCATGGCAGCGTGTGCTCTGTAGCTTGACATAGTGATAGTTGGGTTGGAGTGCAAGAGGTCCCAGGTTCAAACCCAGGTGAAACCCGCCATTTTTAACCTGCGGATTTCCGAGAAGTGCTCAGTACGGTTAGGGTTAAGGGGACAAAATGTGATTGATGACGTGGTCAAATCCACAGGTATTAGAAAAATAAGTGTGCTGAGGTTAAGAAAACATTCCATGTGGATTGTTTGATTATTTGATTACAGAGCTGTGCTAAGATGTTCTTATTTCATGGGCAGTAATACATGAAACTGTCCGGTGCATTGTCCAGGGAGTCCATCTGACAGATGTGATAGAGAAATAAATCCACATTGAGTGTTAAGATTGGAGCAAGATTGGGGGTTTAATTGAAATGTGTTTGCTTGTGCTAGTATTCCCTTGTCACTCAGACTTGGCTCAGATTTGGTTCCTTTTTTAAATCCTTGCAGATGTGGTGAAGGGAAATCATGTTGGATTTTGACATCTGCCAATAATTAATCTTTGCGCTTACGATGGAATATTTTAGCAAAGATCTTAAAGAAAACATTTTATTAATACACGATTATGAGTTATATTTAGCTAGATTATTCAAAATGTGATGTTCAACTTTTTTGTTGTAATGTAACTAACAAATACTGTGTGCTTCTTACAGTGATGATGTATGGCCACAGTTTCTTCTTTTGTTCATAAAAATATCCATAATCTTAATGTTAATCAGAGATATCCACCATATATCTATCTTACATTCAAAAATGATTGGTAAATGGATATATTTTTATATAATCTTATCACTTATAACATATTCCCATACTGTGGCATACATGTTACTCTCTTGAGTGAGGTGTTGCAGATGCAAGCAATTGGCAATGAAATCCATGTAATGAATAAATGTTTGAAATCTTCCATTGATCCCGGGCAACAATGACATTAATAAATGCACATTTGATGTTAGCATGACATTTGCTGATTTGCTCTTTAAGATTATATAATTTTATTCCCAGTATTGCATTTCAGATTAGTTGCATACATTTGTACATTGAATTAGGTGTTATCGAAGGCCTCTTAAATTAAGTTAAAAGTACATGACTTGCCTAACTTATTACCATCTGTACTCTTGAAATGTCACACAGACCTAACAACATGTGTAATTGACGCATTAGATACCCCAGAAAAGTGCACTTGTCATTTGTGATCAGAGATGCGCACTTTGATACAGGTGAATTGAATAAGAAAAACAAACAGCCTTTAATGTTCTGTTTATTAGTTGAGGATGTGTGTGCAACAATTATTGATGAAATCAAAATGAAAATCAATAGACAGATGGAAATCCAGGCTGCCTGCAGGCATGGTTATCTTGCATATGTCCTTGGTAATGAAATTACTTCATTATGATGGAGTGAGCACATTCGTTAACCTTTTTCTATAGTGGTAACCTGGAAAATGGTTGCAGGTAGAAAATTGTCTTTGAGTATTAACATTTGATTTTTTTTATTGAAGATTGTTTTTATAATGTTTGATGGATGAGAGAGGGCATTTTACATCAACACTGTTGACCAATTTGTAATTTACAGATGTGATTTTAAACATCTGGTACATGAAAATTAACAGTTACAATAGAAATGTAAATTATATGTAGGCGTTAGTTCTTCATTCAATAATTTAAAAAAATGAATTATTTTGTTTACCAATTTCAATCCCACCAAGAAAAGAATGGCAATTTGGGAAATACAAGTACAGATCAAAACCACTTCATGCCACTGAATATTCAGTTCACAGATGATTGTACATTTTCAATAAAAGGTCAATCTATGTCGGCCTCCAAACAAAATTTTTGCTACCAAACATTTCATCGTGATGTCACCAAATATTTGTGATCGAAATTGAAATGACCAAGTGCTTAGTAGTAAGAATTTAGTTTGCAGGCTGGCTGACTATAGACTGACCCAAAGTCTGTATGATTTTAGTTTTTCTTTCTGATTAACCATATCATAGACAGAGTATATTTATAGAGTAGTGATCAATGTGTTCTGATTAGGTAATAATAGACAAAACAAATATCCTTAGTTACATTATGTATTAATAAAGGAAATCAAAACACCAGTTATAAAGTGAAAATCAATATAAGAAAGAATGGAATCGAAATAGCTGAAAGGCACAGTTGTCTTTCTCATTTCCTCTGTTGGTAATGAAATTACGCACCGACCAATGATAGAGAGAGAGAGAGAGACGCAGTTGCATCTGTTGCTCATCAATATTGAAACAGTTGTTGGAACTTATCTGTCATTTTATGAAAAAATATTACTCAATGATTAGTCTCTACTAATGACGACACTCATAGTGTCAAGTAAGAATACAAGCTATTAATGTGTTAAAAAGATATCATTTGCAAACATGTGTGCAAATAAAGATATCATTTGCAAACATGTATGCAAATAAAGATATCATTTGCAAACATGTATGCAAATAAACATGAAAGCAAGTGGCACTTTTTAATAAAATAGTATTTAGTGCTGAAAAAAAAAAGTGACTTAAAGAGTTTCATTTAAATGCAATAGAAACTGTTCTGATCAATTAAATAGGGCAACTAGTGTGAAAATGTCCGCTAAGGAATATTTAATAAACTAAAAAAGCACAAACCGTGAGTGTTAAATGCCCATAAGTGCTCATAAAATTCACACCACGTTAAAAAATAAAAGCTGATTGAATTCTGATGTAGTTATATTGTCTGCTCTGAAGTTTTCATTAAATTGTTCTGGAAGGTAGAAGCTATTGAAGTACACAAATGAACAACCATCAAGTGGCTGAAATAGGGGAAATTTGACATGTTTTAGTGAATTTTAGGAAGCTTTCAGACATCAAGGTGTCAATGCGCTGATATAATTTTCTTGAAAAATGTTAACTCTGGCTAATATAGGTGTAAACTTTTGCCAAGAGCAATCATTTCTGGGAATTACTGAAGATGGTGTCATGCACATGCCACCTTTAAGTTGATAAAGCTATACTTGTATGCACAGGCATGCACTTTGAATACGTAATTGACATTCTTGGTAACAAATTGCATGTTTAGAATGTTCTTGCAGTAAAGGTGGTTTCAGACTAGCTGTCGTTGCGGCACACGACCAAACATCTGCAATTTATAGTTGTCGTACTGTAGCACAGCACATTTGCATATTGCCGCAATGGTCTGTCGCAAGAAAAGTTGAATTTATTCCAACTCAAAATAGTGTGCCGTTGTGACCATCACGACAGGGTAATCGATATATCGGCTTGTCGTACGGCAAGGAGATGCGACAAGGTCGAGTTTGCGCACTTTAAATTTTTGCCTGCCGTATGGTTGTACAACAGCACGACAGGCTAGTCTGAAACCAGCTTTAGAAGGGTCTGATGGTTATATTATATAGTACTGTTAGAAGTAGAATTCCCTTTTATGAACAGTAATTGCAATGCAAAATTCTTGAACTTGTTTCTTTGTGTTTTGAGTCCTTGTACAAGACTCTTGATCGATTTTCTTCCATACCATTACCATTTGACAGATATTGGTAATGTATTCAAAATTATTTAAAAGGAAAAGTAAGCTGCTTGGTGCAAACTTAATTCTGTCAAGTGTTGAAGAAGTAAAAAAAATTGTGGCAACCAGTATTCTACCCATAGGATGAATACCCTAAGAGCTTACATTTGGTTAAATTGAGTTTTGAACAAAAATAAGATCAAGATTGACCGCAGGCGAAATACCGGCAATCTGCCGTTAGGGCGATGAATACACTAGTAAAGATGAGTTTATGAAATATCTGCCGTTAGGGCAATACATACAGTAGTAAAGATGAGTTTATGAAATATTTTCAAAATTATTCAAACATATAAAATGAATAAAACAATTCAGCAAATGTATTTCTGTTACCATACAAAATTAACAAAATATGATTAAATTATGACGCTAATTATTTACTTTAAACATATTATTTACTACAAAATATTTTCTTCAAACATAATTACAATTTCAAATATTGTTATGAAAACAATTTCTTTACGTTAGGGACAGTAATACAAATATTGTGTTAGATATAAGAATACTAATATTTGTAAATATTTATGAACCACGACTGCTAATATGCAACGTGTAGTTATATATAATGGACTTGTTAAGCCACCACCCTCAGGAAATAAATGATATGTGTATTTAAAAGATAAACAATACATGTATTTCAGAACACAAAATTGTTTAGTTTCATTATGTGACATTACTATGCAAACTGATTTTTTGACTTGAAAACAATATGTCCTAAGTACAGTCAGATGCATGCTTGTTGTCAAAAATGATCCAGACAAATTCCAGACTTGCAGATGTTTTAGAATTACTCCCACTGACCACATGGCTGATAAGTTGAAGTAAAAATACAAATTTTAGACATGCAAGGTAAGAGGAATCACAGAGAAAGTATGAAAAGATATTTGTGGTATATTTTGTAACACTGATTTGTATCAATAGATTAAAGAAAGTACTCTATACTGCGCTATTTGCATTCTTAATATAGGCTAAGTAGGTACCTTGATGCCCGTCTGGATGGATGCTGCAAGAATGTACAAGGCCAAACAATACATACTGGTCGTGTACTAAATGTACTTGATTTTAACACAATGCGCTTTTTCTGCCAAATTATGCATACAGGAGCATTAGCACATGAATAACTCTTCAACGCTTCTAGGATCAGTCAGCCCTATATTTTCTGTTGATTGTCTTCAAAATATACAGATACATTTCATATTTCTGATCATTTTCTTGAAATAAAACTTTTCTGGTGTTTTGAAGATCTGTCAATACGATCTTGACATGTATTTTCACCTGTAGCGCAAAATTAATTTTGTTCCATTTACGGCTCATATAGGCTGGACGATCACATATTTATTACAACAAAACATTTTAGCAGAAGAACTATCAAATTCCCAGAAGAATTGTGATGCTGTATAATTTCATGCAATTTAATTTGTTTTTCTTTCAATATAGTTCTAATAATGGTTTAAGTTCATGAATTTCATGAACTAGATATCTATCACATGAAAGAATAATACATTTTACAACATTAATCCATTCACATCTAGATACCTGACTTTCATATAGCAAATCATATTGGATTAAGAAATGCTTTTTTAAATATTCATGAAAATAGTGTCATCAAAGAAATGACAAAAATAATTGATTATATTGAATTGAAACATGCTTTTATGCTTATGGAATAATATAAAAAAATATAAAATTGAAAAAAAAAAAATACCCACCATGGCGCAATATAGAAATACATTTTACATATTCATCATTTCATGAATAAAAATTACAATAATGGATTAATTTTGAATTATTGCTTTCAGATTGTATACAAAATGTGTGTAAATTGTTAAAAAAATGAAATAGCTGCCATTTTGCAAACATTTTGTTTGAACACTGATATCAAATTCAGGGTCTGTAGTCAGTAAGACAAATGTTTTGAATGGTTTTTTGCATTCTAGTGTCTGGGTGTTAAGATTAAACATGGCAGCCATTGCAGATACGACTTTCTTACAAGATCTGATTGGAATCGGTACTTATCAGAAATAGTTGTAAATCAACATATTGTGGTGACTCCTCACAGCAATTTGTTAGGTGTGTGAGATTGTTACTTCTCAAACTTGTAGCAAAACATCTTGACATGCAGAAACTGTTATATCATTGAATTCATGGGATATATTAAGATTGAAAAGCTCTAAAATTCATATGAATGAAAGTCATGTTTCCATAGTTGTAAGTTTCATCAGTTCTCTTACATGATTTAGGACTCATGATGACATATTTTTAGAATGTTATATAAATACTAGAAACCTTTCATGAAAATATTCTTTTTTTTTATTTGCTTGTTTTTCAAAGGAATGAAGTTGATAATTTACACGAGTCTCTTTTTAAACCAGAGTACAACACGGTAGCTTGGGTACCAACCAAGTTTCGCGTTTTTGCGCGTCTGCGCTTCCACGACCCCATACTTTGCGCTCTGGACGCGTAAAGTTGTAAGAATCTCTTACGTATCGGGTCCGGCAAAATAACTCTGGACCCCTTAAAATTGGCCAAGTTTATACACGATCGTAATTTGGTTCCCGTGTCTATGTTTCAAAGTTGTAAAATGATGTTTGCAAGCCAGCGAATTTAATGTCATTTCTTGATTTTTGTCTCTGAATTATGTACATTGTGCAATCACATTTTTTGAACATCGTCATAAACGATAGCTGGTAGGGTAGAAGTAGCACACAAGTGTGCCTGGAGTATAATTTAGAAACGAATCACTACAAGTGCGCGAAAAGGTCGGGTCAAATAAATAAGTCTCTGCGACCGCACATGAGCGAACAACGATCGCAGTCCTTCATATACTACAAAGCGTGTTCTTAGTTCATGTAAAATCGATATGATCAGCTGGCAAAATAAAGATGGCGGATGACACTAAGGCTTCGGGATCAGGGTCTGTGCAAAAGAAATATTAAAAGGGATGAGAGAAAGAATTCATATGGCTAAGATTTGATGGGAATATAATGTAGTGCCAATCGTGCAACGAAGCACATTCTCGAGGATTCAAACTTAACGCCAAGAATAGCTATTTCAAGAAAGTGGCTGTACCAATTTCCGTAAATCACATTCCCCAGTGCTGCTATTCTCTATCTACGTCTAGTATTCTCTAAATTACATTCAACGGGAAAACTATGTATTTTGGACCTGGACCCCTTAAATTTTCTCTGGACCCCATAAATTGGCATTTGGCAGCGCCCAAAGGGTCCATGATATATCCACGTGGACCCCTTGAATTAACAAGCCGGCGCCATCCCTGGTACCAACTTGAATTTACATTTTGAAGGCTATTGTAGAGACAAAAGCAAAAATATCATCTGTTGGTATGATGCATTGACTAAGACAATTTCTTGAATGAGGTTTTTGTCATTCAGCCAGCAAATCTAATTTAGGGTTGTTGTTTAGATAGCCATTTGTAAATGGGCTGTGTAGGACGTGACTTTGAATGTTGATTTCATCTGTCTGCAAAATATCACTCTCATAAATATTTTTATCATTTCAAGTTTGTTGCTAAAAATCATTCATCTGCTTATTCAAAATATTTGTTTTATGCATTCTTGGTATTTTGATAGTGCTAAATTGCTTTCAGGAAAAAACCAACATTTTATCATAAAAATATTAGCCAGTTTCTCCATTTTGCTAAATCTTTTGAACTGATTTAAAGCCATTTGCACAATCCCAACCAAACACTAAGAACTGACATTGCATTCTCATCTGTGATCCTTGATGTAGTAGAGGAGCGGTTTGTAAGAAAATAAACACTTACAATGTGTGAGGAATCACGACTCATGATACCCATGACAAAATTTATTCAGATTAAGATTTAATTTGATACTTAAAGATATTATCTTGGGATAGGAATTATGTGTAGGCAGACTTTACTATTCAGGATGTAAATCTGATTTTATTTTAATTTGAGGTTTGGTTGTGCCTAAGAGTAGTATTTATGTCTATTTATTTACCAATGTGTATTTACATAATTTCTTAAAAATAAGCTTAACAGCTTAACAATGTATTTGTTGATGATGTTAACTATTTCCTTTCTAATTTTCTTATCAAATTGAACCATCTTTATCGTAAATATCTCAGTGATGCTTGCAAGATGTCAACTTGTCAACGCTTCATCATTCTAGAGAAGCAACAAACAAGATGTCGTATATTGGAGGCGCCCACGTCAATTATGATTCAAACAACGACCAAAAATGATTTGTTTTATGACAGCATTGGTATTCAGATGGCAAGTCCAATTTAGCTTTTGGCTTTCTGAATCTTCAGTTGCAGAAACTAGTTGTAGTACATGACTGGCTTGCAAATTAAGATTGCAAATATGATGTCGGCAAGTTCATGTTCTGGTCAAGTAGTATATAGACATGGCTTGAAAAGATCTCAGTCCTGGCAGACTTTCATAGCCATGTTTGATTGATTCATAAAATATAGTCTAAATACATCATAGACCGGAGTTATGATCATAATTGGCTTGACTTAGTGATAATGGGGTTGGGGTGCGAGGGGTACGGGTTCGAACCCAAGTGGAAACCCGCCATTTTTAACTTCGATTCCGAGGAGATGGTTTTTAAACAGAGAAGTGTCGATGGGGTTAGGGTTAATGAAGTAATGTGGACAAAGGACTACTTTGTTGTCTTAAAATAATTACACCATAACAGAAGTAAACCTACAAATCTGTCAATAATCTGAAAACAACTGTATAGATTTGTAGCTGCTTTTGGAGATGCAATATTTGTGGCTTAGTATGGGCCAAGAAAAATAAAAATTGTTGTGTTACCCTCAAGTAGAATATCTGAAAAAATGAGTCGGTCGGTCGGTCGGAATTTTTTTTTAATTTTGTTTTTTTAATTTTTAAAAAGCACCTTAATTATGAAATTTGGGTGCATTTTCCACTATTTTCAAAATATTTTCTCAAAAAACACCAAATGATTTTACAAACTGTAGATTTTTAATTTATACTAATTATTGTACAAAATGTTTGTTTGTTGATCCAAATGGCAAATACTGCTGTTGTAATAAAAAACCATGTCTCCATTTTAGTCAATAACACAGGCAAGAAGAAACTTGTTTTTCTCATGCCTCTTAGCCTGTTGTATATTTATTGGCAAAGGTTGGGATGCATGTAACTTTATAACCTTAACATGTAAACTTATTGACCAAGGTTACTTCTATCCAGATCTAGTTGTCATTTCCAAAAACAAAATATTGAGTTTATTGTTTGTTTTTTCATCAATTAAGAGACAGGGAAATCGTGGTTACAAATTTACAATGTAAAAGGAAATACACAGACAATGTTGAATACTGCTAAAATGTTGAATACTTACAATTTAAATCTAAAATTTTAAAAAAATGCCTTATGATTGCAGCCCAAACTTCCGAGTTCAATGAACGAAATACTGCCATGTTATTATAGAAATCTAAGTCTTGTTCTTTCATCAATAAAACAGCCTAGACACTGCATGTTTTTCAATGCCTTCTAACCATGATGTCTGTTTATTGACAAAGTTGTTTTGCTCCATATAACATGACAATGTTATGCTAGTACAGGTTTTGTATTTTCTGAATACATGGAGAGAGATCTCGACATTATTTGTCTCTTGTGTCCACAATTTTTTGACCAGGCAAAGGTTATGTATAATATTTACGTTTTTTCCGTATTTGAATGAGATATCTTGAAAAGTGGACTTGATCAGTACTTCAAGTTATATTTATTTTAAATAAATCATGCTTTGCGAAATAGGATGAATTTTATTTTTTCATGGATGGCATAAGTGATCTGGGACATTACAAGCTACTTAGTGCAATTCACAGTTAGACCTAAGAAGTGGATGGATCTAAAAAAAATTGGCCCAGATTTATTGGTTGCAAAATTGTTTGCATGGATACTTCATCAAACACAAGAAGGTATTTATGGTGACTTGCTCCATATAACCTGAAAATTTTACAGTTGTGTGTAGGGGGTCGCTTCAAAACTCAACCAGCTATTGCCTGCAGGTTCTGGGCGGTTCAACCGGAATTAACAATAGTCAACCGCCCAGAACCGGCAGACAACCGCCGGTTGAGAAACCGCCCCTAGATTATTTTTTGGTTAGCTTGAGAAAAACGCAACATCATTTGCTGGACGAGATCCTGAAGTTGAATATTTTTATGAACATGACTTGGTGATCAGGCTGGTTTATTTTGAGATATATCGTGGAAAATGGTTGTGTGTTGGTTTATTGCTTGTCAAATTTTAATAGTATTTACTCCATTGTTCATATTTTACTCAGACATCAACTTTAGAGAACAAGATAAATGTTTCAGAACAACTAGTTATTGACCAAATATATTGCTTGATCAAATCTGTCGGTATAAGGCAGGATGTATTTATTTTGTCATAGACATCTGGGGATCATCAGAGATCTGGGGCATTATTAGCTAGTTGGTTCATATATTAGCAGGACAAAGTCAACATCTTAGAGCTAAGATGTGGATGGATTATTTTCTCTTGGGAAAGATAAATAGACAGCAGAAGGTTTGTTGACATGAGCTTCTTTAATTCAGATTAATGGTCATCTTCAAAAAGAGTTTTTTGATTTTTTTGTTGGGGGATTAATTTCTTTTTCAGACTCAAATTATAAACAAACTTAACATTTTCAGAAATTGCATTTTTGTAAATACAAATTTTTAGTTAATTAACCAATTTACTGCCTGTTCTCTAATCAAAAACACAGCCAAGACTTTGCTCATGCTTTCTTTTTCCTTCTAACCATAATGAATGTTTAGGCCAAAGAACAAATTAGTCTGTCTCAGCTTCCCGTGCGCAAAGCTTTTAAATATCCAAATTTAGCATTTCTTTTTTTTTTTTAAGGTTTTTGAGAGATTTTCAGTTTTTTTCATCTACTGGGAAAAAAGTTAAATAAATGGTCGTGAAGCGGCCGCGAAAAAAAAGGGGTATTTTCGCATCTGCGTAGCCCTTTTTTACTAAAAAAAACAAAAAAAACACATAGTGCTTAGGGTTTTGACCTTAAGTAAGCTGAGACAGAGTTCTTTTTTTTTTGGCCTTATTGACCAATTTCTTGTGCTCCATTGCATTTAACCTGGAATTCCTATGATAACACATGTTGTGTATGTTCTAGCCGTCAAAAGAGAAAAATATATTGATATATTTCCAACAATCATATATATTTGAAGAAAAAAATTGAATAAGAGCTGGGGACTAGATCATATCTTGGAGCAAAAGTAGACTATAGAGATGGTTTAGTCGATATAACCTGACCAGTCTTAGACATATCAGGTTTGTTTTGGATATCTAAGAAGGAATCTTGTGGACGTCTAGAGAAAATTTGACAGATGATGGGGGTTTATTTTGGCCAATGTTGTTTTCACTTGATGTTATTACCTGACAGTATTACGAACATAGCGGAATAGTTGGATGAAAGTCTTGTTTATCTACAGGGGTATCTTAACATCATTTCTTATATTGCTCATATATTGACAACACAACACCAGAGTTGTTGATCAGTATCTTATGTTATGCTTAATTTGAATATGACCATCATAAGTTTGATCAGTGTAGGATCTCTATGAAGATTTTGGATGTTGATAACTATCTAATTGATATGTTGGTATGATAAAATCATAATCTCAAGGCCAAAATAAGATGTATAAGAGTTGGTTATTGACCAAAGAGGATGTTCCCAAAATTATTTAACTTAAATAATGTGACATATGTACTTTCCTATAGGGTCAATAATTTGCAAATCATATTCCCAGTTTCCTTATTCCTGTATCTTTTATCGTGATAAAGTTGTGAATACATACATTTTTTGTGGGTTTCTATTAATTCAAGTTGATAATGAGCTTAATGTAGACAACAAATAATATGCATAATTTCTAAAAGGACATGTCTGTACAACACTCTCTGCCATAAATGTTTCAAAATTTAGCAGCACATAATTCTCTCGATCCTCCAGTAGTTTTGACCTTCATGCACTCAATAGCATCCCAATTTATTATGCCATAGCTCACTGTGATAATTTTATGACATATATAGGATGCCAGACAGTTTCCAGTGACACAATGGCCAGCATGGATGACAATAAATTTTGAGGCCAACTCAGGATGGGATCAGATTTCTCTTGTCAATTGAGGACCCTAGAACTAAAAGGGGCTTAAGTCACAAAACCTTGAAAATTGAGTTGTGTCAATTACCTGCTACAGAATTCTCATTTCTACATTGTGTACAAGTTTTGTAGTAATTTGATGATCAGAGCATGTGTAAGAGTCACTGTGAGATACAGCAATACCATTCAAGACAACACAAATGATATGATGTTTGTGCCATTTTCTCAGTTTGTACTCAATGTGACTTAACCCCCTTCTGGTTCTAGGGTCCTTAATTGGGACAGATGAGGCATCCTTTTAAGCTGTTATGTATTTGAACACTGTAATATTGTTTCATCTTCTTATTGAGAGTAGTAAATCAGGTCATCATGAAATTTTTAAGAACATACACAGTTTATAATGTCCACTTAATATTATTGTTTTTTTCTGCTGGTGTCTCCTGTCCTTTTTGATAAATTGTTTATTTTAAAGTAAAAATATGATAATTCACACTTGTCTGTTTTTTGGTCATGAAAACAATCCTTAAGTGTATCTTGTAATTATTAGTTATCTTTTGAATCTTATTGCTCTTTCTTTCTTTCAGATAATTGTTTGTTACTCCAGTAGATGAAGATAACTGCATAACTCACATCAACTATTGTACAGGTCTAAAATATTGTCAAGGTAAGTTGGGTACAAGATTAAGGTTTTTGATTGAATTAGTACAAATGTGGCCTTTCATATATAAGGGTACCTACAATTCTCGCAAAATGTCTTGCATCACCCGTGTTTATTTTAAGCGTAAGTGTACCCCCACTCCCCCGTTCAATGATGTGGCATTGGAAATCCGCATGATTTCGGTGTCGCAACATTGAATGATAGGGAAGGGGGAAGGGAAAAGTAGCCTAATGTTAACAGCTATTTAATGGACTTATTGATTTAGTTTGGCAGTTGTGTGCACTAAAGTTTTCCAACAACTTTTTGTGAAGATTGTAGGTGTCATTTTAAAAGCTGACACTTGAAGCTTTAACAATGACACCTTACTTTTTATTATTGGATGTTTGTTTGCAAAGTTCAGATCTGATTATGGTGTGATTAGAAAAAGATTGTTTTAAGAAAATTGTTTACTTTCTAAAACTTGAATGGAGAGGAAAGTTTAATCTTGAATTTCATTAAACTTTTTTTTATGTTTTGGATATTAGAATCGGATGGACATGATTCTAAGGAATTTAAAATTCATCCTGTAACATGATTTTAAACTATGTTAACCTTTAATGTATTTCATCACATAATATACGATGCCAGTGTTAACGTACCGATAGATATGACAGGCCACAAATGATAAAACTAGATTTTTGTAAATTGTAGATAGTTTTGTTATTTATGATTCAGGGTTTTATCATCAGAGTGTGAGTTTGTAATGTTTCTCCACAAACATTTTCAATACTGTAGCAACCCAGAATATAGATGACACGTTTTTCTAGTGCTTCAAGTCCCTTGGTTTCTTGGTAAAGTCAGTGTTTTGAAGGAAAACATGATGTGTCATATTCTGAGTATAATAATATTTTATTTCGGACTGATAGAGGCGTGTATGCAAAGCCTTTTCTTCAATAATTAGACGTTGAGAGTCAGTACTGAACATAAAATCCTACACTGCTTAACTGGGTCAAAATTTCCTAATTAAGACAAACGTCAACCATAGCCAAATAAATATTTTCTATATACACAACAAGCTTCAACATTAGAGGATCGGGTGTAGTGTTAGTTCCGTTATAAGAATAAGGCCAGCGTACTCATAAGTATGTTTTAAGGTTACCAGGTTAAGATAACTTTGCAACCGGAGTTTATTGTTTGACTTGTACTAATATTGTTTTCAGTATTGTATTGATTAACATTCATATATGGCCATAGTGAATGGGAATACAAGATGATGTGCTTGCATGAACCTCATGGTTTTGTAAATATTTAAGTTTTTGGTTGCATACATTCTTTCGCTGATTCCACTCGGTAGTTTCCCTCGTGTTTTCTATATTAACGCAGAATTATTGATTCTTTAAAAAAATCCTGTGCTTGTTCTTCCATTGTTTATATATTTTGGAATGCAAAAATGATTAGGTATATATATTTGGCATGTATTGCCTAGACAGCGATTTGGTGCTCATACCCCATCTATCACGTATTTTGAATTAAACTTTGGTATCATAAGGGTTATTGGCTTTCATGTTATAGCTAAAGATATAGATTACTATTTTAATTATTTCTACCCTCTCCCTATCAGCTGTCTTGATCTAATGATGCATAGGATTAAAACAACCACAAGTTTAACAGCAAAAAGAAAACAAACGTAAACATAACTGAATATTCTGAATGGCTGTAAACTTGCTAAGCCTTCTAAAGCTTTTAAGACTGCTATGGCAAGACAATAAAATGATCTCTGTGATATATCCGACGCTAGGTTTCTAAAGGAAGGATGCCAATTTAAAAGTCTAAAAGACAGACATATTAAACTTGAAATGTTGTGTTTGTGGAGCAATGAAATACAACGACAGATAATGTACTCAGGGGTTTGTTCAATACACATCGCAAATATAGAACATAACTTCAATTTTTTATGTTAGGCAAATCCAAGAAAGTAAACTTACTTGTTTAGCTTTCGTCTTCACGGGTTGAAGACTTGATCACAACTGGCTTGATCCGTTGCTACTCCTGCAAGTCTTGACAGTAGTCTCTTTCACAGGTTTGGATGTTATCAGCAACGAATCAAATACGTGATCTAGAGTGATGCTTCCTACGTCACGGTTCATTGTTTTGCTCCCCCTCTTGCGAATCCAGATGGCCTCTCGTATTTTGCGGCTAACTTGGTTCGAGTCTTTTTCGAGTACTTTTGCCCCCTCCCAATCGATGATATGATTTTCTTGAGCTATATGGTCTGTGATGGCGGATTTGTTGACTTCTGATGACGATTCTTTTCTTTGGGCTCTCGTAAATTTCCTGTCCACAATTTTCTGTGCATCAGCTCTATGTTCTTTTAATCTTGTTCCTAGAGCCCTTCCTGTTTCGCCTACATATGCTTTGTCACAGTTTTTACAGCTGATGTTGTAAACTACCCCACAATTCTGGTCCACCTCCCGTTTATCTTTGGGATGTACCAACAGAGTCTTTAGTGTGTTGTGGGGACGCATGCATGTGGCGATACCATGCTTCCAAAAAATGCGCTGCAATTTCTCTGACAAGCCCTCTACATACGGGATGACAACCATTCCTTTTGATGTTTCTTTCTTATTCGTCTGTCTATTATCAACCGCATCTCCATTCCTCTTCCTTGACATTTGTTGTTTCACCTTGTCCATCGTCCACCTAGGGTATCCACACCTATCTAATGCTGTCTGGCTTCTTTTCTGTCATCCACTTCTGTGACGATGTTATTCATTCGGTCTAGTAGTGTGCGGATAACTCCAAGTTTCTGATGTAGCGGGTGCTGTGAGTCAAAGTTCAGATATTGATCTGTGTGGTTTTTTTTCCGATAAACAAGGAGTTTCACGGAACCATCTGCTTTCCTGACTATAAGGGTGTCGAGGAAGGGTATCTTGCCTTCACGCTCTTCTTCATGGGTGAATTTTATGCTTCCTGTGGGGTCGATTGTATTGAGGTGCTCTGTGAGTTGTTCAGTGGTGTCCTTATGTATGATTTCAAGTACATCATCGACGTACCGTCGCCATAACTTTGGACGGAGATCCATAGGGGCACTCGCAATTGCTTGTTTTTCTAGCCACTCCAAAACAATGAACCGTGACGTAGGAAGCATCACTCTAGATCACGTATTTGATTCGTTGCTGATAACATCCAAACCTGTGAAAGAGACTACTGTCAAGACTTGCAGGAGTAGCAACGGATCAAGCCAGTTGTGATCAAGTCTTCAACCCGTGAAGACGAAAGCTAAACAAGTAAGTTTACTTTCTTGGATTTGCCTAACATAAAAAATTGAAGTTATTTATGAACAATCCTACAGATGAAGCTATTTGATGAAATATAGAACATCTCGAATACATTGGATGAAACCAAGTAGATGAAAACAAAAAAACTATTATGAGTCTTTCTGGAGGCAACAAATGTTGAATATTTGACTACGACCTTGAGAGATTTCAAGCTCTTTTATGTTTGATGTTTGATAGACAAAAAGTTTACATGGTTGTTTGGTGATGAAATACAAAATCCTATATTGTGTGCTTCAGGCATTGTCAATATACATCACATGGCACTGAGTCATTGATTTCTGTATATTGAATAGTAGTATACTAAACAGGTTGAGAGTTGACTTTGTTTTACAAAGATATTTACTAAGCTTTAATGTCTAGGAAGGCTGAACTGCACACTAAATTCAGAGATTTAAAAAATTGCACCAAATACAGATACCCTGGTCACATAACCTTGCAGCCAGGTTACGATGTGTGTATGGCATTATACCAAGTAGAAATTCAGCAGACATGGACCTGGCATCGGCCTCTAACCAGACAGTGTCTGTGCTGACACCGAGCAGTTTCTATGAGCCATAGAGATGCAGGAAGCATGCCACAAGAATTAACTGTTAACGATTTCTTCAGTTATGGTCCAATAATAACCACTTACCAACCAGGCAACGCCAGCATTTGCCGGTGTCATGCCGATTTCATACCGATGTTGTGGCATTGCGGCTTCATTTTGATAACCGGTGGTTATGTGACCGTACATTAGGAAGTCCATCTCAAAAATGATTGCAACAGTGAATATTAATATTCTTAAACTATGTTATAATTAAAACAACATCAATGTAAATATGAACTTGTTTGGTAGGAAATTCAGGAAATTGTTTTTGAAATCTTATCTAAAAGTATACCTAGTTTGATCACTTACAACCCTCTTGCACTCTTGCATTGAGCCGATGAAATGTGATTGAGACATTGTACATATTGCCCTAAGTGGTTTTGATACTAGTGGATCAAGATGGGAATGTAAGGGGAAATTATTTGAATATTTTCTAGGCCATACTAACACGAATATCTGACCTAGACATGGATAGCTTGAGGTAAATGGTGTCTACCAAGTATGAAAGATGGAAATGCTGTGTAATAAAACACAATATCAGTATCTATAAAGAACCTTGTCGTGGATACAAAGCACAAGTGGATGAAATCATGAAATTTGCGATCAAAAAGTGTGTTTGTTGAATACACATACTTATTGTGTGGATACCTTTAGAAAAATGTATAGTGAAGGATCTCAGCTTTATCTAGTGTATACTAATAAGAGTGCTATAGTGTCCTTGTTAAATATCCAACATATATAATTGTGATGGTACAGAGTATATAAGGAACTATTTCAGCTTTATTTATGGTATACTGATTTGTACATCTGATATAGACATAAAAAACTGGAGGCAAAAATGTCTGGCAAGATTTAAAGATGTCACAAACACATCCTATTTGAAGGAGTTAGATTCTGGAGTAGTGAAATTGACAATCTGATTGTGGCTTCTTAACATACATTCTATAAACTATTGCAGATTTTTAAACTATATTAAACCAGTCATTAGTTGGAATGATCTTAACATGTTGTCATAGTGCTTTTGTAGTTAAATACAATATAAATTGATAGAGCAAAGTAAGTAATAGCTTCACTTTTCTGAGATTATCTAGAAGCATATAGTGATATGACAAAGACCTTGAAATGGTTTACTGAAGGACGTCATACCAAGTCTAATGTTGGTTGACTGACAGAGTTGTGTGTATTTGTTGACTAATGAAATACACTGTCTGAGTGTACTCAGGGCCTATTCAAAATATATCACATCCGTTCAATAACTTAAAGAACATCTTCAATATCATGTTTAGACATGGCTTGTTGTTAAATATATGAAAAGTTGTCTCGAGATTTTTCTACTTTCTTAAAAGGCTTAAGAGAAAACCAAGATATTTCAAACTGATAACATTTATCTAACGGTACTTCTTGACAATGATGAATATCCAGCAATGACCTTGAAAGGTTTAGTTACGAAAATTGTTCAAGGATTTGAAAAGACATAATGACAAAATTTGTCTCCTTGAGGTATGTGTCAAATTAGTGAAACACTAACATCATGACATAAGGCAATTGTCAACATCTTGAAGTTTACTCTTGGCATACCTACATTCAGGGAGCAAAGACTTGGACCATTACTTTCCAACTTAGCCCCACTTACCACTTTATTTTGTAAGTAAAGGAGATGAAGGAGGTTGTATAGAAAGGCTGTCTTAGCATGAACTGAGCTAAATGGATCTGAAATCCTAACTTCTTTATTTTTCATGTGTTTTTTTTTATGTATACTAACTATTGCATTTTTGATCGTCATGTGATTAAGGGGCCGCTTCAAAACTCAACTAGCGGTTGTCTGTCAATTCTGAACGGTTGGCTATTGTTTAATCTGGTTGAACCGCCCAGAACTGGCAGGCAAACGCCGGTTTAGTTTTGAAGCAGCCCCTTAAAAGATGTTCAGTTTAGAATGATTTATTTTATTTCAGCTGATTGGTTTGAAGGACATGTTTTCCTCTTCCTTTTTATTGATATGTTTCAATTAAATTTATAGTGTTTGAATGACATCTTTACCTCAAGCTGTATCGTTTACTGATTCTTCTAATGTGTTTAAGGATTGCTTGGTTTGAAGCTGTTTGGTTTTGAGTAAGCCACTCCTAAAGATGTATGCTTTGAACAATATGGTTTACTTAGAAAGGATTGTTTTATTTCAAGCTATTTGGTTTGGGGCTTGAATGTTGTATGGTTTGATTGACATGTTACAATTGAATTTGTATGGATTTGAAGAACATGAACTGCCCAAAGCTATATAGTGTTGAAAAACACAGGTTACCTTGAAGCTGTCATGGTTTTGGAAACATGGTCTACCAAATGCTGTATGGTGTTGATTGGCACGATTAACCAATAGCGATGTATAATGAGATTTTAAATAGGGCGCAGCTTCTAGTTAAAATCAATTTGCATAGATGAGCACCCCCGTATCAGTTTTCACTTCGTCCTTGGGGCTCGTCAACATAGGCTGTAACCTTGAATTCAATTGTGTTTAGCATTGTGTTGTGGCATGTTTCTTTTGTTGCCCTCGTTAGAAGCTGTTAATAATCAATTGAGGTTGTCAATTGCTTTCATGGGAATACAGTGGCTGCACTGTGTTCATAAGTTTGTTGGTCTTTCATCTGAGTAGTCAGGCTAAAAAGTAGTGGGTCAACTTGGTATTGGTTAACAGTACGGCATTGTATTCATATAACTTCATATCATGGTATGTGGATGTGAATAGCACAACAGCAATTTCCCTCTCCATGACAATATACAAGCTTAAACTGATACCACAAAATGCTCAAATAATTGGGAAATGGAAAAACATTTCAAGATAATTGCTGATGATAAGGAGAAACATCTCGGCACAAATATCAGGAACGATGGACATATGATTCAACAAAGACAGCAATCGGAAGACATTGAATTAATAGACAACTGGCCCACTATCGATGCAATTAAACTTTACGAGAAAAAGACAACACACAATGTAATATATCACAAATCACAGAAATAATTGACATGAAAATTACAGATGAAACGGCTACAGTGGAAGCTCATTAGAAAATCAGATGGGAAAAATGGATATGAAAGATAAGTATAAAATTCAATTGATAATTTAATTCATTGTTTGACATCTACATAATTACTTGCAAAGTTGGCGTAGCAATATCACGCTCAAATAAGATATAAATATGACGGCGGCAGGCGAAATACTGACAACCCGCCCATGAGGCAATATACTATATAGTCTTTAAAACATGGTATATAATATTTGTTTAATACTAATTTGTTTGAGCTATAAACTGTTAACTAACGGTTAGAGAGATAATATTGATATCACTTATTATACTTGAAGGATTCAATAATCGATTCGAGGTGGCTGTAAGAATAATTAGCAAAATTAATAAGCTTAACCTTGGATTCGATCATTTAGCTCACCATCTATCAAAATGTAAAACAGAGCATCATTATACAACTTTTGTAACTGTACTTTAAAGGAAAAAATACAGAATAGGTCTATACCAGGTGTACCAAACAATCAAAGCCAAGTTATTATAGGATTAACGATAGTATCGGGATATCGGCACGATAAACAAATAATTTTATGATCCAAGTTGGATCTCATGCGTTATGTAACGCATATAAGGTAACGGTTAAATTAATAACCACAAAATAGGATACAGGCATGACCTCAAAACTCAGCCGGTGCCTATTAATTTATTAATCTATGCATATTTTTGTTAAACAGTTTTCAGGTAAATGTGGAAGATAATGAGTGATTGAAGAAGCGACATTGAGGTGCATGCAGACATAAAGGAATAAGGGACATCACAATTTGGTGCAGGACAGACACAAGTTAAGTATTAATCTATTCTGAGGAAAATACCCTGCAAAGACATTTGATTTATTGTCCAAAAATAGATATAGTAAAATGATACAATTATAATTGCATAAAGTAAATTACAATGGCAATAGAATAATATTAATAATAATAATAATTTGAAAAACAAAAACAAAGGAGTGCTATTCTGTTTATATTCTTTATACAACAATGTGAAAGGATATTATGTCTCTGGGAATAGGTCAGTCTTTCATTCTACACAGACATGTTAATGAAAGGAGGCAGGACATTGGTATTGCATGCCTAATTATTACTACGTAGTATTTACAGTAAATTCCAGAGAGAAAAACAATTTTTGTAAATTGCTTAATTATAAATAAGAGTATGCATTCAATAAAGTAGGCCGAGACAGAAGGAAAAGATTAACATAAGATTAGCAAGTAATTTACAAAGGGTTACTAAATATAAGCATGAAAAGTCAAATCAATTTATACGGAGAAAGGTATCATAATATAAATACTAGAAGCAATATTCAAATCATATCAAGTAGCAAGGATTTGCAATTAAATAATAATGCATATATGAACGCTTATCGTCATTAATACTAGGATACATAATTATTATCCATACAGACACACATAATTTATTGTTGATTGCAGTAATATGAGAACATAAAAGTAGGCCTAACCATTAAGTAAATTGACTTAAGTAGGTGTTTCAATAAATGGTTGACACAAGAGATATGGACAAACTAGCACTGATACAACTTTATTATGACTTTCAAACCAGGAGCAAAATATGCGGCCTATCAATATACACGAAATTATGTTAATTACCGCCATGTTCCATTCTTATCCACACAAGTTGTTATCGACACCATTGGGGTTAATATCTACGTCAAATAGAATAGATTGTTGAAAATACATGTAGTCAATCAGTTTGGAAAGGATATGATTATAGTTAAGATAAGGTAACAAGGTAGACAGGAATCGTAAAAGATCAGAAGCGAATATTAACA
>JXSR01S073761.1:1877-13176 GCA_000969725.1 Ophiothrix spiculata | reverse complement strand
TGTTAAACATATGAACATATCATTTATTTTCTGCAAATTTCAACTATTTCCTGCATTTCAGTGTTCTTGCTGGAAGATCCAAAATTGCCTTCTTATCAAATGCCCTATAATTTTTAAAATTAGAGACTTCTCACCCAACCCCTCACATGATTATTTTTAAAGGAGGAGGGATTTTTTTTCCCTCTCACTAAATAACAAAACCCATAGTGGTAGGGGCCCTAAACTATATCTATTTCAAATAGGAGGACCCCTACCCCTGGGAAGCTACAAATAGCTATGGTTTGTAATATTATGTTCAGTCAATAAAATATAGGTGAATTTGTTTCACTGGAATAAAATTGCTGGAATGTTTGAATGACTATAATTATTGTTCTTTTTTTAAAGACTATATTCATTGTCAATAGCAGGAATTGGAGAATCAAGAAACCTGATTTAAATATAATTTTTAAAGCCTTTCTTGTCATTTCCTCAGGTAGATACTGCTTTACGTTATTAAATGGTATTGATCATCTGCTCATTTGTACAGGATTTTTCCAAGAGAGAAGGAAGTAGCTTGCTATTTTAATGGGCCAAAAATAAAAATTGGTGTGTTGCCCCACCCAAAAAAAAATTTGGACACCCCCTTTTTTTTTTAAATTTCCATGAACTGAATTTGACCACAGATCTTGGAATACATGGATATTAAAACTCAATTAAAATTCAATAGAACTACCACAGATATTTGATACTATGTGTGTTTCAAAATCAATAAAACCACGAGCGTTTGAAATGCACGGGAATTATGAACATGTCATAACCAATGATCCTACACAATGGAAACTACTGACCGTTGAATCAGTTAACTCTAAAATAGTCTCCTGTAAAAACTTCAAAGATATGGCTAATTATATGATATTATGAAAAACAATGTAAAGAAAATGCACTGGTGAGCTTGAAATTAATAAACGTTTTCTTCAGTAAAATCCATTTTTCCTTGGTTTAACCTTTGCTTTTTATGTAACAAGATGCATGCACAAAAGTACAATAAAACCATACCAGCTATTTGTTTCTTCATGTCTCTGTATCAGCCTGGAGTAACGTGGTTATATCATTGACGTATTGAACTCATTGCTTGTACTTCGAGGATTAGGATTAAAATAGTTGATGGATCTATTATCTTAGCCCCGTAAGACATGACTGTGTTGAAGGCTATATTTCTTTGTTGAAACACACATAGCTTCAAAGGAAAACTGCAGATTATTATCATCCATGTGTTCCATAATATGTGATTTGACTGGGCACCAGCACAGTTTCCTTGTGGTTCTTTGGTTCTTGCTTGTAGTCATGTTGCCAAAATAAAATAAAACAAATAAAATGTTGCTGATAAATCTCCATAAAAATGATGACATTACTCTAGCTAGTCTTTCATTCAGACAAGAATCTATTTAATCTAGCGATACTTGTCACATGCATACATTGACCAAATAGCATTTTAAATTCCATGAAAACATCAAAACAAACATTTCTTAGATTGAATTTGTTTTAGAACTATGTTTATAAAATACACAACACCTTTAAGATGAGCCAATTTTGTTTGTGGATACTACGAACAGTGATATGATGATCTACCATGCAGGTCCATGTTGATGAAAGTACTAATATCATTGAAAATGTGACAATTTTGGTGTAAAAAAATAAAGAGAGCTACTTGTTTGGATTTCTGCTGTACCATAACTTTTACATGCGTTTTATCAACCGAAAACACATGTGAAACATTTCATAACCAGACAAACTCATAAAAAGCATGATTTAAAAAAAAGCCCAGACTTTCAACAATGGTAGAATATGGATTTTGCTTGCGATGCAAATAGTACAATTTATGGTTGTCTTGGAAAATCAAAGAAAATTAAGTTGAGAGTTGAAAAACTAAAGTACAAATTGTTACATTTAGGGAAATCAAAGATATTCAATTTAGTACATGAATTTGAATTACTAAGTCTGTAAATCTTAAAAGATTTACTGTAAGCTATGTAGCATCTAATAAATTCAAATCCCACAACACTGAAGGATTTGAGACGTCTAGTTTCTTGTATATTTGATCTCATTGTATACTAACCCTAAGGATTGGTTCAGAGTTTTACTTCGTTTAGAATATTCTATGACAATTTTGTGGTCATTTGCTGAAGTCCGTTTAATCTGAGC
This sequence comes from Ophiothrix spiculata, assembly GCA_000969725.1. NCBI lineage: Eukaryota > Metazoa > Echinodermata > Ophiuroidea > Amphilepidida > Ophiotrichidae > Ophiothrix > Ophiothrix spiculata. Next base: position 10,995 of record JXSR01S073761.1, on the reverse strand, counting down.
CCCATTGATTTTTCATCATCAAATCTGTCCGTTCTAGTCCAGAGTTACTCAAGTGTATATGTGGAAATAATCTTAAACACAGATATATAGTTGTGGCATTGAATATTCAGTGTGCCAAAAAAACCTGTATCAACCTTAACATCTAAACTTATACTACACTCCACACATTCATACTATGAGATGGTCATATATACACTCCCGGTCAAAAGTGTTTGCGCACCAAACCTTTTACCAGCCATATCTCAAGAACCGTTCATAATTTGCGCAATATTTTTTCGGATTTATCTTTTACATTCATATATCTAAAAAACTCAACAAGAATTCATTTATCGCATTTGAAAATATGGCGTGCTAAACATATTGTGTACTTTCTTCACATAACTGCACATTTGTTGGAAAACTTTTTACCCGAAAATGTTCTTTACGGCCACACCGTGATAATGAGCATTGAATAATAAACAACATAGGAACATATCAAAAAGTGAGTGTGGTGTATTTGTATATGGTCCGGGAAATCGGCCATTTTTATGGTTATGGAAGATCGAATATCAGAGAAAACATCAATTTCTTATATTGGGTACATAAAGCACCTATAAAATACATGAATTTTTTCAGTCTTGGTCGTTTGATATAATAATTACCTTTTTGCCCGTATTTAAGGGTGCGCAAACACTTATGACCGGGAGTGTAGATAATTCTTATGGTGTTATGCATCATCTTTTGCCATTTAAATTTAGAACTCTTCTTCCAATATCATTTGAAGTTTTATTACATCTCTTCCAATAAAGTGCATATAAAACTGCTTTATTGGAAGAGGTAATTTTTCATGTGGGAATATTTTTGTGAATTGTATGCGTTATGATTTGCATGGTGATGTTGCTTTCTTCTTGCAATCATTTCTTCTCTTAAATGATTTATCAGTTTTCAACCAACCTTCATGATTTGCAGGGGATGATTTCTTTTTGTGCAATGTTACCTGGTGTCTTTATATTCCCCATTTTTGATAGAACTTAACTTAGTCATATAAAGGACCTAGGCCTTTCTACTATTAGTTTCCTCCAAAGGCCCTTGGTGAAACCAACAAGATAGGAAGAGAGTCCTGCTCAACACAATCTTGAAGATAGCATGACGTCTCTAAAAACAATAAAAATTTTGCAAAAAAAAAAAAACCCTTCACGATTTATTTCAATTAATATAATGAATTACAAAGTTAAGTGATATGCAGAAACAACAAACTGGCAATATCAGGGCACTCTTCCCTTGTCTATCTTATTAGGTGAAACTAATCTGTCCTTGTGGGGGGGGGGGGGGTTGTAGTGTAATTCCCATTTTAAAGAAAACCATTTCTCACTACTTGGCATTTTTCTCACCAATAAAAATGTAATTTAGAGTTTTTTCATGGTGTTAAAACTTCCATTGTTTTTTTCCTTAAAGCAATACTATAAGATTTTGATCAAAAATGGTTTATAGTAAAAACAGCATTAAATGGAGGAATGTGACTATCTAAAAGCGTTTTCAAGTGTATTTTGTGAAACAAATTGTTTTGCCTTAAAAAATGGATAAAAACCATGTGCATACTTTCCTATGCTACATGTGGAATTAAATTCGGGATCATTCAACAAATGACCATAACAGAAAAAGCAAGCATCTTTGAGCCAAATCGTTTGGAGGGTATTCATATCTACCAAAACAAACCAAATAAGCCCAAAAAATCAAAAGTCATGGGTGACAGGGAGCGCTTCATTTTTAACACCTTATAGTATTGCTTTAATGAAAATAGTTCAGTCTACTCAAAGTTATTCTTAATTTTGGATGGGGATTTCCCATATTCAGAAAAATGGTGGAGTATAATGATGATGTTTTTGTGTGGGCTTGATGTGGGCATGGCGTTGGCTACTTTGAAAACTCTTTAAGTATTCTATTTGGCCATTACATGAAGGTAAAGATACACTTTATCATAATTGACATTGTAATTGCTCATCCAAAAGCTCATTTCTCTTTCTGATTATATTAATTGCTAGTTAGTGACTTTTAAGAATAAAGAATTTGATTCCTTTAAATGTTATTTTTCATGACAAATTTTATTTTCACGAATTTGTTAGGCAGCAGACAATCAAAACTAAGTATATATTATGCAAAAAACATGTTTGTCAAAGAAAAGCAGGTGCATAAGTTGGAACTTTTCATATTTAAGGGCATTTTTTTAGTACATTTAGTTAATATTTTACAAAGAAATCCTCAAAACTAATGAGAAAAACCTTACAAAATGTGAAAATGACCTAAAATTGACATGATGTAACATATTTATATTTTCAATCATGGTACTAAATGCTGTACAATATACAATACATCGGTAACCTGTTTTTTATATGTTTATGGGTCAACAATTGTCGAAAGAGATGTAGAAATATATTGGCAAAAATGGACATCAAACTGGACATTGTTGATATTTTTCTTCAAAAAATAATAGAATAATGAGATGGAGCGTACATTTTTCTATTTGTGACCAATCTAGGTGGTATTGAAAGTTAAGTGATTTTCATGCTGAAGTATTTCCATTATTGGTTATGTGTTTGTTCAGTATTGGAGGGGAAAAAGAACTGCATTTTACACAAGCTTTATAAGTAGATACATTAAAAAAGTTATTTTTATAAGCCTCTGAATCTATGAAAATAACAGCGAGCAAAAATATACTATCTACATTAAACCAGCACTCTACCGATTTGAAGGTGTCCATATTTGCATTTGTCCCAGGGGGGTCTGTCATCATTGACATGAGGGTATCAGGCGTGACCAAGAATTCACGTAAAAAGGGTGTTTTTTTAGGATCAGGCACGTTACGTACGTAACGTGAATAGGGTCTAAAATCTCTAAAAAACTACAAAAAGGTATATTTTTGAAACTAATGATCAAGTTGCGCCTTCAGGGTCTCCAAAAATTCAGCTTACGCAATTGGGTTCATTCAACCTTTGCTCTTAACAGGTTGCTTAAATCCCAGGGAAATCCACATTCAGCGTCTCAAATTTTCTCAAGCATCCCTGCAACCCTGGATTTTAGGGCGTTAAATGATCACTTGCTTAGGGTAGTAAATTTTCAACAATCATACTTACTTAGGGTGTAATTTTTGATAATATGTAAATACTTGTTTAGGGTGCTGTTTGGAAGTCTTTGGTCATGCCTGATACCCCCCTTTCAATGTTGACAGATCCCCCTGGGGCATTTGTGCTGAGTGAACAATGTCTAACGAAGCAAATGTCATTGCCGATTTGAAGAGGACCTCAAGGAAATTTAAATTTAGAAAAATCATTGTCATTAGCATTTGGATTTTGCTTGAGATAACGCGTATACACGATGGTGTCGGAAGTCGTTGGATTTAACTCGGTAATCTTGGACATAAGCTTATGAACTACTAGCCTGAATTTGAGATGATCTTTTAACATTTAGTTGCTGACGTCTGTAACAACCTAGATACGATTTAAAATCCAGTTCAGATTCAACAAAGAGTGTACAAGCCTTTGCTGATTTTAACAAATATCTTGCGATAATTGGAGATTTCTCAGGCGGATTGTGGAGTTTTTTAAATTTTTGAGGTCGGTTCTGATGATTTTGTTTTGTGAGGAGAGCAACACATACTATTCAAGCCAAAGAGATATTTTAAAGGAAGATCACGATTCAAACAGAGAATTAAAGCATTTATCAAATTTTTGGAGTTAAACAGATGATGAAATAGCAGTTGATAATTGAAGAATTCTCATTAAGATTGTGGATGTTTTATATATTTTTTGAGTTCAGTTTGTGATGCTAGTTTCTGATGATTTCGTTTTGTGAGGATATTAACACATACTATATAAGCCAAAAAGATTTTTTAAGGAAGATCAGGGTTCAGACAGAGAATTAAAACATTAAAAAAAATTTGGAGTTAAACAGATGATGATACAGCAGTTGAACCCTCCGTTAGTGTTGAAGCTTGAGTTTAGTCATTTTGAAGCAAACCACCAACATGTAGCAGTTAAGAATGCAACTTCAAATGGAAATACTACCGGGAAATACTATTATTGATCATATTTTGTTTGATATATACACCGTTGATCAGAGGATTTTTGGTTGATACCCTAAGCAACTTGTAGTGAAGATGAATGAACAACAAGCTTCGTATTACCATTGTATTTTGTCAAATGTGGATCATGTATGAAGGAGATTTTGGAAAGTGTTGTCTTTGATACCATACAAAAATTGATTAAGCTTATGTAGTTAAACTTATCGGCTTGATCTTAACCAATTAAAATGGAAATTGTTTTTCAACCTTAATTGCAAACAAGTGCTCTTTTGCATGAACAGTGGAGTTTTATCAAATTTGGAAAGGAAGATATGTGTTAATCCTATAATACAAAATTCTGAAAATATGCTTATGATCTTGGGTTAATCAAAGATTGGGAAAAGTGATGCTTTCTTCAGCGTAAAATGCCAACAAGTAGACCTTTGTTCAGCTTAGACAAGATTTTCCTAGAGTTGCATTTGAAAAAAAAAATTGGTGATGAGATGATTATACCAAGCTGATAAAATCATCATTGTTAATTTGTACTAAAACAAATAAGAGAAGAGCCAATTTTTATGACTACTTATGTTGGAATACAGTATGGATGGTAGTGCATTTACACTCTATATGCGGTAAGTAAGCGATAAGTGGGTGTGGTCATGTTAATTTGATGATTCACGGAAATGAAATTAGATTTTTGAGAATACATCGAGTATGTAGAAGGGCATTGTTTATGTGCTAGGAATATGAATGTTAGTATCTTTGTAGATACCATTACACCTGTAGTTGACATTGTTAATTATTTCTTCTCTTAGGAAAGCTTAGAGAATATAACATTAAGACATTGGCAATTTGATGGAAAGTTGAAACTATGGATCACAACACATAAAATTGACAACGTACCCGAGAGTTTTCAGATGAGATTTTTTATGGCGTCCCAGCCCGTGTGAGCCGTAAATGCCAGAAACTTCATTTTTAGCTCCGTCGTAATTTGCCGAAATTGATTTTTGGACAGATTTACAACCATTGTGCTTACTACAAAATACTAGCAAAGTTTCATTTCAAGAAAATGATAGGAAATGTGAAATAAATCTGCATATTTTTAAGACAATCAACAGAATATATTGGGCTTACTGATCTTTGAACGCATTAATCTCAGTTATACATTGTATGCCCTGACAACCTTTGACGGACCATAACTTGACTGGAAATCGTGTGAAGTTCATTAAGGTGTCATTTTAATCCTTAAAACATGGTCTTTGCAAATATTTAAAAAAGTGAAAATGAAAAGAGGCAGCATTTACGGCTTGTTTGGGATAGACAAGTCACATTTGTCTTTAATCAGCGAGTTGAAACAGCCTTTGGGTACTTGCCCTAAGAACAGACTGGTAGGCCGAAAACATAGTCTGCCTCCAAACAAAATTTTCGCTACCAAACATTTGGCCGTGACGTCACCAAATATTTGCCATCGAACTTAAAGTATGAACCAGTAACAAACATTTGGTGTAATGCCCGGTGCAATGTCTATGGCAATTCAATACATGTGCAATCTAGCGCGAATTTTTTTTTGGTCTCAACTAGTTGTTGAAGTTATTTTATTTGGAGTGACTCGTCATTTTGACGTCACGACCAAATATTTGTTAGCAAAAACTTTGTTTGGAGGCCGACTATGGTTTCGGCCGTAGACTCAGCCTGGTCGATCCATATTTCAACTTTACATTATTTATACCAATGCAGATGAACACTGGCAATTTGATAGAGGTTAATTGGACAAAATTTTCAGATGTTTTACACTTATTGGCCCGTATTCCAGAAAGGTGTTTAGCTAAATCAAGGTTTTATTTCTCGTCAACAGCACGACTCATTGAACTGTTCTGCTTGAAAGCTGCAATGATGCATATCATTCCTGGACAGTTGATGCTTTAGTTAAACATCTTTCTGGAATACGGGCCATTATCTTTGGTTATTACTGTCAAGCACCAAATACAGAAATGTCAAAATGTATAATTTTATTTTGCATGTTTATCTTGGGTATGAAGCTATTCTCTAGAGGTTACACGTGTAATAAATCAGGAAGGAGGTAAAGTTTCATTGGTATAACATTGATTTTGTTTCTGAGATTCCAGATAAATCAAAAAGAAATTCCAATTTCCATTTCAATCTGCTAATAAAGCCAATTTTAAGATTTAAACTATAGAGGGTAGCATTTATCGTTGCCGACAACGATGATTAATAATGAAAGAAAATCTAAGTATTTTGACATATTGGGGTTTGAATAAGCTAGGGCATCCTGAATTTGGTAACGAAACTTTGCTTGCTTCGTAATACTTCAAATGATGTAAAAATCCTGTTATGTCTGGAAAACAGTTTGGGGATGATGCTGAACTTGTCCAATGCCACTTTCAGGCGATGGGGAATAGTATTTTTGGTTCTTGTTTTCATAACTTTGATAGTAATTGTTATAACAAGGATGGGTAAATTGTTGACCCTTCAATAGTTCAAGAAATTTTGAAAAATTAGGTTCAATGAAAAGAGGAAAATGAGAGATGAAATAAGAGAAAAAACATGATAGGGGAATGTGGGAATAGGGCAATATATTTGACTATTATGTAATTTATTTTTTTTGTAGCTGTCTGTGCAATTGTGAATCATATTATTTTTCCTTGTTGGGTTTAAAGTTCTGACAGCAATACTGATATGCTTTGTCAAAACTGAAATGATTATTATGTAAGGATATGAGAAATCAGATGCTAATTTATTGAAGAAAAATTCTTATTAAAGATTATAAAATCAGGTTATAATATTTATATCGATAATATTAATATTCATAATTTTTTTTTTTGAAATGACATTTTTATCTAGGCCATATCTAGATGATGATTAGAATGACTAATTGAGATGCCAGCAGTGAAGCATTTTCATTTTGTAGCTACTAAAATATGGAGCAGGATTAATATGGTCATTACCAGCTGCATTATTGAATATCTTATTCCAGATAAGGCTAAATTCCATCAAAATTTGGATTTTTTTTTAGTTGTAAGGAAAAAATGAATAAATATATTTTAATAGTAGTTGCTCAGCCAATCAATCCTAAGGAACATCAATAACCTAAACAATTTGACAGCATTTGTATCAATGATATTTATGTTTCCATTGCAACACTATGGTGTATTTGAATAGTTGGAGATGAGCGATTTTTGGAATAAGATTACAAACCATGTATGTTTCAATGGAAGAAATTGAAACCAGCAGTTGAAAGTTTTGTTGAAATTAGAAAAATTAGAAGACCATTCATTTTTAATGACAAATAAGGATTCTATGATTAAATAAAAGATTAACATTTGTCAGAGTTATTAAAGAATGCTTACTGCACCTCTTTTTTATATTTCTGACAATATTAAATCTTTTATTCACCCTTTGATCTTATATTCAAATTGTTTGTATCTTAGTTTTTGAAATCTTGCAATTTTTAGCAATATCTCATAAATTAAGATAACAATCAAAAATTTGAGAAAATCAACCCCAAACATTTGTTATAATAGCATAAAAAAGCAAAATAGTTAAAAGTTTTATGTAAGAATTAATTTATTTAGGCTTTTTTTTTTGTCTCAAAACCATGCTTTATAACAGCATGCAAATCTGCTTCTAAAAAAGAAGTATATTTAATTTGGACTTAATTTAAAGTTGTTGAGTTAGTAAAGCAAAAACTTTTCCAAAAATGATGGGTTGACACCATGTTAGGCTAGCCTCTTTAATATTTTTTTTTTCAACAAAAGGTGACATTTGATTAATTTGTAACCTAAACAATAGTTATTTTCTTTGATAAAACAGGTCGAAATAAAATGATTGAAATTCTGCCCGACTTTGGTATATTTGCATCTAATAAAGCATGAATGGAAATTGAACGAACATGAGAAATGATTAAAAATCAATCAAGAAACCATGTCATACGACAGAGACTAAGCGCTAAAACATAAGGTCTGGGTCAAAGTCTAGCCATCCCTCCCTATCTATACTGTGTATCAATCAAGATACCGATTCTCCATGGAAATATATGGTTACAATACGCCTGCTATCCATATTTGACAAGTCCATTAAGAACCACATTGGCATAAAACATCAAACGATGACAAATCCTAAAGGACGTTCCTAATGGTGTTTGTTGTTGACAGTATAACAATTAACAACGGTCGTCTTGAGTGATATATTACAGTGAGTGGAGGATTTATAAATTGATCAACGTGTGATCTATTATTATGAATAATATGTATACCTGGACATTGCGTGCTATTAATCAGAAGTCGATTTACATGATTAACAGCGTGTTTTAACGAGGTAAGCATGAATGAAGTTGAGCAAAATTTGATTACTTTATTTAGTGTTAGCGTGAGTCAGGTTCGTTTTTAGATGAAAGCTTAAGGATATTGAATGTAGTAATGTTTTAGTGACCTTTATAAGTCATTAATGTGATAATTTCTATATATTTAAGGCATATATCAAATTTCACATATTTGTTGAGGTATAAACATGCTTTTATACAACTAGACTGGTATAAAAAAGTGTGATTTATTCATTTGAAAAGACACTTGCTCAATAGCTTTCTCAGTAACTCTATTATTGTGGTGTGGTTGATTTTTGATTAAAATGCTTTTATCTTTAGTCAAGTTTATTTGATTAAATAATCAGAAGTAGTTCTGTTATTTCTGCTGAGTTGTATAAATTTAATTAAAAAGACCTCTGTGACCTTATTATACTGCTTAGTTTTCCTTTATAGAGTAATTTTGAATGTTGAACAAAATAAATTACGACCAGTTAAAAATCACTGATCCTATTATTAATTTGATAACAAATGTCGATATAAATTAAGTAAATAAAATTATACTGTAATATCTATTTTTAAAGTTTTTATTTTATGTATTTGTTTATTTAAGAGCAAGTTTTTCTAAGAATCAGGCAGGCTGCTAAATAAGTTGAAAGATGAGGGTCCGCAAATTTTGATAATATTATGGTGGTAAGCTATGGACGTAAATAGAATTCCATCGGTGGTGTTTAAAAAATCTACAGTCCCCTCACTTCGCTTGG
>JXSR01S073760.1:28286-60060 GCA_000969725.1 Ophiothrix spiculata | reverse complement strand
TTAGGGACGTTTCTATATTAATTCTATCCATGTTTCAACCAAAGCTAGCCTGTTGGTGGAAAAATTATGTCCGATCCCTCAACTCAAATATGCAGTGTCATGTGCTTCATAAATTCAGAGGAGTTAATTGCGACTAATGTCCCATCATCAGCCTTTGCATTTGGGCATGAGTTTACATTTATAATTTCCTCACAAAACTTCAATTCTCTTGAAGTATTGGGTCAAGAGTAAAATTGTTCACCATTTGCTGCCTAGTTGAATTCGAAGTGGACTTTGGCCTGCGTGGTGTTTTATAAGTCCTTGTTTATGAACTACGGTATCTGGGCTTATGATTTTGGGTTTTGCATAGGTCTGTCGTCAGTGGCGTAACTTTGGTAGCGGGTGCCCGTGGGCAGTTTTATAAAGGTGGCCCTAAATATATAAGCGCTTGCGCGAATCGCTATATATAAAATGCGAAGCGTGCGAGTACCTACGGCGTGGGGCCAGAGACCCGCTTAAGGGCCCGATGGGGTCCAGGGGCAAAGCCCCCTGAAGCTTCGGGTTTTTTGCTGCATTTGCTATGGAAAAGTACCAAGATTTTCACTATAAAGACAGTGTTTCAAACATAAAATAATATCATACTATAGGTTTGTTTCCGCACCAGTTTTGTACGACTGGTATTTTGACCCAAAGGGGACCTATACGATGAGGTGCTCATATTGCTGCCTTTCAGCCTTTTCACTGAATTTAAAGAACGGGTTTAAAGGGCACCAAAGCGACGGAGCGAGTGACGATTGGGTGCCTTTTCTTGAAAGGACACCCATACGATGAGGTGCCCCATAATAGACTTTTGTTTTAATTTAAAGGGCACCCGAGTGAGTGCCGATTGGGTGCCTTTTCATGAAAGGGCACCCATAGTTCCATACATGACGGTGGCAAAAGTCAGTCAATTGAGAAGTAAATTGTATCCAGTCCCCTCCCTCTCCCCGGTACTGCCTTCCCTTTTTTCCTTTTCTTTTTCTATCTCCCTTCCTCCTCCCTCCCTTTCTTTTTTTCCTTTTCCTTTTTCTTTTTCTTCTTTTTCCTTTTTCTTTTTTCCTTTTCCCTTTCCCCCTCCATTTTTTTTCGTGTGGTCAACTCAGGGGAGGTGCCCCCTAACCCGGGTGCCCGCGGGTTTGCCCACCCCGAGCCCATAGGAGTTACGCCATTGTCTGTCGTCCCATGACTTTGTCACGACCACCCATGTGTCCTCTACCCTCTACGGATCAACGGACATGGAACCATCAGGAGAACAGACAACCCACTTCCTGTGATAAGTCTAACAAAGTGACGTGAATATTAAGAGCTATCGTGTTATTGAAACTAGAGGATCAATGGATTTTAAGAATGTTTCCATCTATGATTTGCCGTCATTTTATGGTAACTCCTTGCAATAAGTAGGCCTATATCATGTATACTGGATGAATTCGACAAGCAACCAAAGAGATCCTACACAGCTCCCATAGCTTTCCCTAATATCAGCCATCAGGTTGCAAGCATGAAGGAGCGTAGTTGCCTGTTCTCCAACGAGACTCCAGCAGCTTACCACCTGAAGTCTATATATATTCTATAATATAAAACTATGGGAGAGGTGAATACTCTCGCAGCATCTTAAACATGTACAAGAATTGCCATATAAGATAAAAGAATATCAGTTTCCTCATACATGCACATCTTGCTAAAACCTCTGGAAGAGCTCCCGCCCGCCTTGAGCTTCAGAGAGATGATTCCATATCCTGATCGCAGAGTGCAGGAAACGTCTGTCAAGAGTATGTCCTGGTAAGGAGAGTGCATGAGCAGGCATGGATACACTGGATCTTGTAAAGCGACGTCTTTAATACAGCAATGGAAGCTTAGCTATGAGGTCTGCTGTGCTGTGGCTGTGTACATTTTACACAGCACTGTTACAGTAGTTGCAGCTATTAGTCTCTTGTGATGAAGGCTGTTTGAAAATTGCTAGTTTATCAGCTGTTTCTTCTTCATCAACACCAATGATATGGAGGGTCTTTCTTAGGGATCTAAATGGTCAAGGATGGTAGGAGAAGCATTCATCCAGGAAAGACACGCATATTCCATGACAATGCGTATCAGGCTGTGCCTTTTAGACAATTAGCTTTCCAGCAAACTTGCGCACCGCTCTATACTAGTCTTAACAACCTGATCTTTTTGGTCTATAAACAAGATAATGATAAAGTGATAACAAACACACCATTATCGTTGACCTCTCAATTAATTACATTGAACATGTTGAAGGAACCCAGGAAGGCATTGAACTCTGCGCAATAACAAAATAATTTATTTTACCAAAAATATCATTATGAAGACGTTTTGTGGCTTTTCAAATTTTGACAGGTTTGAAGTCCCTCCTCCATGGACTAGCTATATTGGAAACGGCATCAGAAGGATGCTCGGCTATAACACACCCAAGAAAATCAAGACGCTGTCCATCAACATGATCAAAAGCTCCAAATGACCGTGATTTTGCGCATGACAGTGCGCTGCTCGAAACATCTAATCAACACCTGCAATACAACTGCTGATCTGAGTCTTATCGTCAGCGTTCAAAGAGTACATGGCTATCAAACTATCAACCAGCACCCCAACTTGAAGTTTATACGTTATGATAATATATTATAATTTATATGTTTATATGTTTATAAGGTAAAGTGAAGGACTTCAAATTCCTTGCTCCTATGATGGCGCATCAGTGGAGAATTTAAAAGGAAACGCCTTGTTTTGGCAAAATTTTGGAAACTGGAGCGTATGTGGAGATGTCCAAACATCGACATCTTAACCAAAGTTAAGCTCTTCAATTCAACTTGCTTCATTGTCCTTCTTAATGGTTGTGTGGGGTTCTGACTATGTTCCCCGTTGTTATAGAAGTATATTTCACATAACAAAATAAAGACAGAGTGACAAATGCTTCCATCTATGATCTGACACAGGATTCATCAGTGGTAGTTACTGGTAGAGAAAGTTTAGGTATCGTCAAATAAGATTTTAAACCATGTGCTCCAGATGTCCGAAGATAAGCAATGCATAGTGTGAATTATACACCCCGCCCTCAAAAATATCCATTTTACAAAAGCTCTATCCTTCAATAAATTTTGATTTGTAAGCAGTCTCATGGAAGTTATTAATCAGTTACCCCACCCTCTCCAAAAAAGCCCCAACAAGATTAAAATACCCATTATACAAAATGCAATAAAATCTCTATTCTTCAATACATTTTGATTGTAAATAGTCCCTTCCAAGTCTCCGTAGTACTGCTAGTATACACAGGTAACGATGTATCGTTCATATCGATCGCGTAATTCATTGAGTTAATCATTACTGAGTAGTATATGCGCCGTCTAAATGATTTATGAAATAGAGACAGCGTTGAAAATGCAATTTTGGTTCCTTTACATTTTTGTGTGTAGCATCAACATTTTATTCGTTATTCCTTTCATTTTTGTACCACTCGTTTAAAATATAACAAGAAATACGTTTCAGCCAGTAATATGTAATTTAACGTGGAAATTGCAATGAAAAATGAAATGAAAGTTGGTCAATTGTCAAAATTCCGTAATTTTTTTTGTAATTTATGCTAATTTATGCATACAATCCTTTTCCATAGCAAAACAATTGGTCTTATTGGAAACCCTAATGTCTCCTCTAAATATTGTAGGTAAAGAAATGCTCAGAAAATAAAAATCAAGTGAGATGTGGTTAAACTAGGGTGAAATGGCAGAGAACCAAATTTTATGCAAATTTAATGTTAATGAGGCTGTATCTTCATTAATATTCATCTACATTTTCCTACACTTTATGTCAGATAACTTCAGATACCAGAGAATAATCATAAAACAAAAAATCCTATATATACCGAAAATTTCACTTTTTCGATTTCTAGAGGGATTTCAGATTTTATCTGCTGGGTTATTAGACTCTATAGTAGAACATACTACATTATACTACTATTAAACATGCCTAGGCTTAAAATATATCAACTGACTATGATTACCCTGGGTTGACAAATGAACTTCATTAACAATTTCAAGTTGGTAATTACGGAAGTGAAGATCACCAGGGTGAACAGCAGCACCTGTTTGATATTTGGCAGGGGATGTAGGTCAAAAATTCAATAGCGGACAGTCAGCTGTGTGGATTTATGTGAAGTTGGAGAAAGATAATACAACACTAGCTGAGTGTGATTTGTTGTCAATGTCATCATTTCCAAATTCCATGCCCAGGCCTGTCCATGCCTTTGTGTGGTTGGTAGGCTTATTGTTGCAATGAACGTTGTTCAGAGAAGTGATTCATCTAATATGATATTGACTGTATGGGAAATCAGAAATCCTTTCAACTATGATTACCCTAGGTTAGCAATGAAATTCAATAACAAGTTCAAACTGTCAATTATGTGAATGAAGATCACCTAGGGTGAACACAGTATAACCTGCTATAAAATATTATACAAATATTGAATGCCTGAGAGTGCAATAGTACAAAATATATCATGAGGTCAAATTTTGACTACGCCTCGTGAAATGGATCAGTCCAAATTTGACCGAATGATATATTGGTACTATTGCACGAGCATAGGCATTCAATATTTGTTTAATATCATGATATCACACAGGTTTGTTTCATGCCGTGCAATGGAAAAAAATTATTGCACGGCTCAAATCACTGCAATCATGATATAAAACCCATTAAGCTGTTTGACTAATGAACTTCACTAATAACTTCAAGTTGTTAATTCAACTGACTATGATTACCCTGGGTTGACTAATGAACTTCATTAACAAGCTCAGGTTAGGTTATCAATTATGCAAGTAAAGATCACACGGGGAGAACATTGTACAACCTGCTATAAAACAACTGAGTACATTATGATTTACCTGCTTTGCACTACTAGTAATTGTATGTTCTACATATAGGGACCTAAGTGGAAGACAACCCAGGGTTAGGCAACCCTGGGTTGACTATCATGTGGCCCTGCTGTGGGTATTTCCAGCTGCATATAAGTAAGTTTACCGCTGAAAAAGTGAAATAGGCCACCAAAAAAATTATAATGGATTGAATTGAATATCAGAATGCAAGACTGACCCAAGTCCATTTTTTTTGTTAATCCTATATTATCTACATAATTTCCACTTAGAATTAGAAACTTTAGGAAATGCTCTAGATAAATAAAACTTAAAAATGTAGTGAAATCAAAAAAGTAAGAAAAAATCTGCACATAAATGGCTCAAATTAAGGTAGAATTGATTTGCAAAAATTTATTATTCTGTGTTGGTCGTGTGACTATCCAGCGTTTTTTCTAAATCTAACATTTTTACCTCAGAAGGATTTACAAAAAAAAAAAAGCTTCTAAAGATAATTAAATATATATTTAAAAATAATTGAAATTAAAATAAATATTTTTTTGCCCATTTTAGGTGTAGAAACAAGATATTTATAAAAGTTGAAACTAGAAACACTGTTTTCACACCATTTTTTTTTCTCTAGAGTAAAAAATTAAAGTTGGCAAAGAACTGCATTTTCTCCAACTCCTTGTAGGTTATATCACTATAAACATGTGCTATCGATTCATGCAAAAATGTACATGTATTAAAAACAGTTGCAGCATGAAACTAAGCCAGTCCCTTTAGATTTAAATCACTGTGGATTTAAATAGTATTTGGAGAATTTTGACCTTTCCCAAGAAATACATCCCTGTTATTACCATATTACCCTTGTCAATTACAAACAGGTTCCAATTAAGCCTCCATTTGGGAGATTGGTTGTGATGCTGATAGATGCCCTGCGTGCCGACTTCGTATTTGGTGAGACTCACAAGAAAGATATGCCGTATTTGAGGAGTGTTATTGAACAGAAGGAAACATTAAGCTTTATGGCTAAAGCTCATCCGCCGACAGTGACAATGCCTCGAATAAAGGTCAGTATTGTATGAAAGATGTGCTTTTTCGTTATTATGATCATGCATCGTCATTGTGGAGCACGTGTGGCCGAGTGGATAAGGCGCCCGTCTTGTAATCCATAGGTTGTGAGTTTGAGCCCCGCTCGTGTCAACGTGTTGTGTCCTTGGGCAAGGCACTTTATCCGGTTTAACCTCGTTTCGTCCGCTGTTATATATTGGGCCACGCATCGATTTGTCAGTTTTTCTTTTAGTCCACCTATCACTTTGTCCGCTTATCATTTTGTCATTTCATCTATTTGCCAGATTTTCAATTCGACCGATAATGCTGTTAAATGTGTTAAATCTTTGGACACAAAAGTGAGTAAACTATGTATTTTTAGCACTACATTAATCAGGAAAGAACAGAAAACGGACGGAAATTACAAACTTTTAGATAAAAAAATCTTTTTTTAAATGCGGCAGATGTTCAACCATGGTCAACCATAATTGGCATAGCCTAACACTGTATTTTTTTTAAAATACTGTTTTGGATATCGTGCATAAATCTTACTCTAACCTTGAAATCTAAGCATTAAAAGTAATTTAATACCTTAAACCTAATTATAAAGACTTACCCTTACCCTGAACTTTAATTCTTACAAAGAATCAAATCTTAATGATTGTCTATTAAAGCTAAAATCATAATTCATGATCGTGCATCATAACAGTTTTGGTTTATTAATTGTCAATTCACCTAAAGACCCATTAAAGTTAAGCTTAATATAACTATACAATTAATGTCAAAAGCTATCTTCAGTAGATAGCAAATTTTATAAGATGTTTATGAACTTGTTTGGTTTTAAAATTACCAATTATACAACTACTATCTTCAGTAGATAGGACTAACGGGCAAAACACACAGCGGACAAAACGCAATGTGACATAACGACAAGCTGACAAATCAAGTAGCGAACAAAATGGGGTAAAGACAAAACGGCAAATGGACAAAGTAAAGAGTGGGCATAATGAGCATCGGACTAGTAAATGATCGGACAAAATGAAAAGCAAACAAAACGTGGAATGGACGATTTGATTATCTGACAAATCATAGCGGACGAATCGGCAGCTGACGCATCGATAGCGGACGAAACGAGGTGTTACCCTTTATCCTCATTGCGGATTGGATGTTTGTATGTTTGTTTCAATGATACAATATGGCGCTGATTAAGCAACGGCCTACAAAAATTGCATTGGGTTTGTTTAGGTGTGTTTATAAATAATGTAAAAACTCTAGCAATTTGACCTGGGGGTCACCGTTTCAATAAATCATAATTATTATTAATATAATTATTATTATTCATGCTGAATTTTAGTAGATGATAAGCTCTCGGTTAAACGTCTAACTGGTCTAGGTGAAATCGGTTTCAACGGACGTCGACAGCGAACAGGAGTTCCCAACTATTTGTCTGCAGGTATGGCTAAATACATTGAATTGTGTACTTTGTTGGTTTGTTGGCAGGCTTGATTTGTTTCGCGGATCACACTGCCTGTAGAGATCCCCTAGTGTCAAATATAAAATTAGTGCATAGATATCAATAAGTACCGTTAATTTGACCTCTTTCCAGGCTCTTACTACAGGGACCATACCAGGCTTTATTGATGTGGTTCTCAACCTGAATTCTAATGAGTTATTAGAAGACAACCTCATCTCCCAGATGCATTCACACAGCAAGACTCTCCTGTTCTACGGTGATGATACGTGGATGAGGCTGTTTCCTAATCACTTTACTGACGCTGATGGCACTACTTCATTCTTTGTCACTGACTATACAGAAGTGAGTAAACAAATGATTATCGGAATGCAACAGTGACCCAAGTCCACTGGAATAGTTTTTAAGATAAAAAAAAACCCGTCATAGTATGTCTGATGTTTAAGTTATGTCAATTTGGCTCACAGGGTAGGTTAATGAATCCAATTGCCATGTGAAACATGATTTAAACAGTGGACTTAGGTCACAGTTGCATTCATATGTGATTTATGTATATGTGCAAAAGGGGTGGGATCCGTCTGGATACAATATTTTGTGCAGTAATGTATTTATTTATGTTCTGCTTGTGCAAACCCAATTTCATTGAAAAATTCAATCAGAAACACACTATTTTCACATATTTGCTGCAGAAATTTTCCTTAGACCATGTTTTGATCACCATTTTGAAATGTAACTTCTGATTTTAATATTCTGCAGATTTCCTAAGCCTTGTAGACAGAAGTTACACCTAACCCCAATTAACTCCCAAGTTCAAACAAAAATTTGGCCGGGAACATTGTTTTGTCCTACTTATCGTACATTCAATAAAATAACGTGTGTATGCAACACTGACCCAAGTTCATGGATTTCAACAAATTTTGAATACATAAAAGTCTATTTAGGGCAATTGCAGTGTGGATTCCTTTTATTCTCACGCACAAACAAGGTAGCACTTTCTATAAGAAAGTCTCTCCTCTGTATAACTCACTTTTGAAAAAAAGTGGACTTGGGTCAGTATTGCATTCTGATATTGAAATGAATTCTTAGTTGTAGTAGAGTTTGGGATATGAACACGAGAGATTGATTGCATATAAATAAATAAATTGCAGGTGATTTATAGTGCACTACGCGGTCCACCTGACTTGTAATTCCACACGGCCTCAGCACACTTTACAGAGCAGTTCTAATCATTGGGTTAAATCACAACCTGGACTCCCTTGGGCCAAAGGGCTTACTGCGGCCTACATATTGGCACAACCCTAGCTTGAGCAATTCATAGAATATACAGTTTTTGCACACTCAGCTCCCAGCTGGACTCGAACGCGGAACGATCTCGATATCTTATGTTTAACAGTCCGAGAACTAACCGACTGAGCTAGCGAGAACTATGCATATGCATGTACTTCCTTCTGACTATAAATTTTGAAGTATGCAACAAGCAGCTGTTTAACACAAATAAACCATTATGACCATATGGGGGCAATAAAATTAGTCTATATTTTTCAAATCATAACAACATACCCAATTTTATTGAATATTCAAATGAACGTTTTTAAAGGTATGTGGCAGCAATAAAATTAGCCAAAAAAAATGCAAAACATATGGAAGATTCAAGCACAAAATATATTCATATTCAGTGATTTGGCATTAATAAATCCTAATTGTTAGTCTCCACAACACAAAAACACTGTTTCACAATGCTGTGGTATGCGATGGATCTCGTAACAGAGTCTGATTATTTGTTGCATACTTCAAGGTTTGTAGAGTATAGCCTAATAATTATATTACAGCAAGGATACCTATATCTGGTGCAACACACACCTCTCACCTTTCTTTATATCCAGCATGTTTGTTCTTATACCCCTGTTTTGAGCAAAAGTAATGCATTTTGACTCCTAACATGCAACATTTGTCATTTGGTTTTCCTCTCTTTGGACCTTAAGGACCTTTGATCCAAATTTAAGTTCACAATCGCAAGGCTCAAAATTTTGTAAATTTTCAATTCTTTAGACAACAACAATTTGATAGAATGGATAAATCTTGTCGCAAGTTGTAAGAACTTGAAGCAACTCTTCAGCATATCAGGTGTACCACAATGCATGGACTATATAATTGGCATCATAATTATTTCTTTATACTCTCCGTAACAGTCCGACAGAAATTCCTCTTGAACCAAAATTGTAACAACTAAAATCCCTGTATTATCATATTTACAATTGACTATTATCTTTCTTTTTTAGGTTGATAACAATGTAACACGGCACATTGGAGTGGCACTAGAGAACCCCAAATGGGATGCGCTCATTTTACATTATTTAGGCTTAGACCATATTGGACATATTGGAGGACCCAAAAGTTCACTGGTACCAGCCAAGCTCAGGGAGATGGATACCATTATCAAGAGGATTCATCAGAGATTACTTGCCAAGGTAAGGAGAGGGGGGCAGCAAAAAGTTTGCTGGTACCAGCCATGCTAAGGGATATGGATACCATTATCAAGAGGATTCATCAGAGATTACTTGCCAAGGTATTTACCGGGGGGGGGGGACAGCAAAAAGTTCACTGGTACCAGCCAAGCTGAGGGAGATGGATACCAATATCAAGAGGATTCATCAGAGTTTACTTGCCAAGGTATTGGGGGGGGGCGGCAAAAAGCATTCTAGTACCAGCCAAGTTCAGGGATATCAATACTGTAATTCATTAGAGGTTGTACACACTGGTGGTGCAGTATTTAGAAGTAAAGTTGGTTTCAGAGTGTCTGTCGTGGTGGTCATACGACCAGCGTGATATCAACAATTTCAAGTGCGCAAACTCAACCTTGTCGCATCTTGAAATTTTTGCCGCAAGCACGACAAGCCGATATATTGATTATCCTGTCGTGATGGTCGCAACGACTCAATTTTTTGAGTTAGAATATATTCAATTTTTCTTGCGACAGACCATGCGGCAAATGCAAATGTGTCGTGCTACATTAATACAACTCAAAAATGCAAATGCTTGGTCATCTGCCGCAACTACAAGCTTGGTTGTCTGCAGCAATGACAGCTACTCTGAAACCTTCTTAAACTTGGCAAAGTGATAAATCAAGTGTTGCTCTCCAAATATCCCAATGTCCTGTCTCTGCTTTAATTAATTGTCTCACTCCTTGCTGAGGTAAGAAAATGTATGATAGCCCCGAAGTCAAGGAGAAACCCTTGGGATTTTTAGAGGGTTTTAGAATGTTTGTCTTTTTTTCTGTGTAAAGCATTAAGAGAGTAGTAGCTGCCTACTTTAATATTTGTGTTGTGCTGAGACCATGGGATTAGTTCTATTCGTAATGATGGCAGGGCCTCAGATTGCAAGCTCACCTTTGACTGCCCTTCTAGAATTTCTGTAGTTCTGTTCCTTTTTTTGACCCTTTTTGGACAAAGAGAGTATTAGACCAACTCTGTTTATGCTGTGTAGAGACACGGAATGAGCAGTATCGGCATTGAGGGAGGGGCCTCACACACGAAACGGAAACACCACTTGTGTTTCCCAGCTCTGCTTTTGAGTGTCTGCTGGTTTTGATAGTTCATATGTTCCATTTTCATCCTTTGGACAGAGAGAGTAGTAGCAGATCAACTCTGTTTGTGCTAGCCTATGGTATGAGCAGTATCTGCATTCAGGGAGGAGCCTCGCATCAAGAAATGGAAACACCACTTGTGTTTCTTTCCTCAGCTGTGAGTGTCCCCCGAATTGTAATTCATACGTTTCATTTTTCACCCTTAGGATAGAGAAAGTAATAGCCAACCAACTCTGTTTGTGTTGTGTGGAGACCATGGCATGAGTGATATTGGGAGTCATGGAGGGGCTTCACATCAAGAAATAGAAACACCTCTGGTATTTCTTAGCTCAGCCTTTCAAGGCCAGCAAGGTAAGGAATGTATTCAGTGACAGAATAGAGTTACAATAAGGGCTGACTAAAATTGCTTTCTCACCTGAAAATGTTTTTAAGGAGAGGCCCTACGTGATTCTCATTCCCATAATTGACAATTTAAAGTTGTTATTGGATTTACTGGTCGAAATAGGGTAATCATAGTTGAGAGTATTTCTGGGCCTACACCGTGAGGCATACTATTCCTTAAAACTGTCTGCATCCGCTGTCCGCAATTGGAGTAAATGTCGGATACTTTAGGGCCTATTTGATGATAATTGGTGAGTGGGTAGGGTTTGGGATGAACTGGCACCATGTGCAGTTTTAGTGCAAAATACACATATTTAGTACCTAATTTGCATAATTTCTACATTATTTTTTCTCCTGAACCGTAAGAGCTACGGTAATAGCTATGGTAATGAAACTTTGTGACATTAAGGTCATTCAAGTTCAAAATGTTATTTTCAAAGTTAAATGCCAAATATGTCAGAAAGGTCACCAAGGTCACTATGTATAATTTGTTGGTAAAGGTCATTCAAGGTCAAACTGCTATTTTTAAGGTCATAAAGGCCTACCAAAAAAAATTCAAAAAGGTCATTCAAGGTCCTTTCAAGGTCACTCGAATAACTCTGTAACTGTTGTTCCACTTGGACCAATCTCTCAGTCCTCACTGTCTATAGCACTGATTTTGATACAAACAATAAAGTACCTGTGTTATGAAGAAGAGAAAAGAGACTGACTCCCAAACATATAATTAGGACAAACTAGTGAAGTGCATTTGTCTCAGGTGGTATTGTAGAGATTGTTTTCCTTCATTTTTACCTTGATAAGTAGCCTTTTTATTTGATTAATATTTGAAATTAGATGATGTTTTAAAATCTATAATTATCAGTTCCCTGCCAACGCAAAGTCTTACATGTTTGGCACCTTCTTGAAAATGGGGAATATGAACTAGATTTTTTAATGGTGTTACCCCTGTACGGCCAAACAAAAATTGCTTGCTTGTCCTCAATTGAATTTGAAAAATTTTGTCGGTCAGTCATGATTTTTGTTTATTTACTAGCAATCTCCACTGTATGTATATGTATTAATCAAAGCTTACAGTATGAAATAACAAGATAATCTGGGTGTCAAATGAATCAACATACATTACAAAACAACTAAAATACTCCATACAAACTATAAATCCTTTTTTTCTTCTGCATTTTCACAATGCAAAAATCTGACAAGAAAAAACTTTTTTAGTAATTTCCAAAAATAGGGATGGTATTCTTTTGTACAGTAAGTCGAAAAAATAATAGTTTTGATCAGCCATGTCATGCTTAGTTTGGACACTGGGTGATGTCTTTTCAAGTCAACTTTGTGATAGCTCCCTACATAGTTATAGTTTAGTTTCTGTGACGGTGAGTGATGGTCCCTTCAAGTGAATCTGAAACCTTTCAAATTGTTTGCATTCTTGAAACAAAATAGACAGTATATGATTTTGAAATTTTAGTCAGGTCCAATTACAACACAGTATAGTATGTGGAGATATTTACAACAAATTAGCAGAAGCAAGTGAATCTTTCAGTAAGCATTGATGTTTTATTCAGCATTTTAAGTAGATAGAAAATAGGTGAGGTTTTATTCACATCAAGATCATTGATTACACATTCAACAAGAAAATCACATTATTCATATAGTGGTAAATCCATAAGAGTGGTCCAGAGTTTGCCAAAAATGCATTGCCCACACTCTTTCTTCTGCACTGCGCATGTCCATGAAGACTGCATGTCAATGGACATTGAGCAATGCCTATACTATATAAACCTTGAAAAATGCAACAAGCAATCAGACTCTTTTACCAGATCCATGACATATCCTTTGTATTCTACAACATTGTGAACTGATGGTTTTGTATCGAGTATGAGACTAGTAAGTATGTGGAGATATTTAAAACAAATTAGAAGTAAGTGAAACTTTCAGTAAGCATTGATTCATCATTTTAAGTAGATAGAAAATAGGTGAGGATTTATTCACATCAAGAAAATAGGTGAGGATTTATTCACATCAAGATCATTGATTACACATTCAACTAAAAAATCATGATATTATTCATAGGGGTAAATCCATAAGAGTGCTGTAGAGTTTATCAATGATGCATTGCCCACACTCTTTCTTCTGCACTGCGCATGTCCATGAAGACTGCGTGTCAATGGACATTGAGCAATGCACATCTACAAAGTGAAACTCTGATGACTGATGGCATCATGAGGCAGAAGTCAGATGATTATGAGTTTATTAATGCGTATTTCATGTCTCGAATGAAATGAGACAAAATCAATGCATGCGCGGTAAATTTTGATGTGTTTTATTCACAGGCCCGTAGGACTGAGTTCATGGACAGTAATCAAAATTTACCACAAGTGCATTAATTTTGTCTCATTTTATGAGCATAATGGAATGCAAGTTTATTAATCTAATACACCAGAAAAATAATATTGTATCTTTTGTGAAAAGAAATAATTTTATGCCTTGCTTTATCATTAAATTGCAAAACTTCTCTGAACTAAATAAATCATCACCTGACAAAAACAATGAAACATTCATACGCACTAATAAACGCCCGCCAAGCAAACGTATCGTAACAAACGCACTGCATTGTGAGCACTCCGCGTACTTTATATTCTTGCATTCTTATTGGCTAGGAGACACATGGAGTTAATGAATTCCAGAGAAGGCACTGACAATTTTTAATCTGAGCCCTCCTCCTCCCCATGATTTTTTGCTACTAAATTTGTCATTTTTTTGTATCTTAGGTCTTGAGCGTCAAACCAAATCAGTGGATCAGATTGACCTTGTGCCGACCCTGTCTCTTCTCTTGGGGCTACCAATTCCACAGAATAGTTTGGGACAAGCCATCACTCCTGTATTGCAGAATAGTCTGTCTACCAGAGATCAATTGAGGGCGCTACAAATCAATTGCCATCAGCTTGCACAGGTGCTTTTGGAGAATGTTGACGCACCAAGAACAGGTAATATAATCAAATCAAGGTCAAAATAAGGCCAATTTTTAGACCGTGTAATCATCTGTAGGCTTGTTGATACGTGACGGCGTAGAATAGTTTTGTGAGGGGAGAACCAGAGGAGAGGGCCTTGGCCATAATCTTCATAACACGTACAACCCAGCGATCAAGAAAATTCCTGTACGTCTCTCACGTGACTATTCTACACCATCGCGGATCAACAAGCCCACAAAAGATCACACAGCCTGATGATGCTCCTTGGATGAGGAGCTATACTATAGCTATCAAAAACGTAAGGGGAGACACATAAACTAATCGACAACAGCTTGCCGTTATCTGAACAAGACGGTAAAGTCAAATTTTGGGCATCTGGCTGGAACATATTCAATTTGATGCTTTAAAACCATAGATATAGTACACAGGCACACAACCAAATGACTGGATAAGACGTATTATCGATATGTGCAAGATTAGTGGAGAAATAGACTGTTCCGACTGGTGCAGATATCTGAACCACATTGCCGATTAGTTTACGTGTCTCGCCTAAGTCCAGTTGACCAGTTTTAACATAATAATTTCCTTTTTAACCTACTTGATCCAAACTCTGTCATCATTGGTCATCTGGTAGCAGATTGATAATTCTTTGAAATTAAAGAACAGTATTTAAAATAATATTCCTCCTTTATTGCCTTGAAATACTGCTGGCAAAGTCATTTAAGGTTTGCCCCGCAGATTTCCCACTGACACGCTGCTTATTATCCTCTGTTGGAAAAAACTCTCTGATAGACATTCAATACATCTTAATACTATGGTGTACAAAAGTCTTTCCAATACTCTTCCTTCAAACTTGTGCAATATCTTGTATACAGTCAGTAACAGCCATGGGTACACTACTCGTGCAGGATCACATGGTAACCTTGTACCACCCCCATAAAGAAATAAATCTGATGAAAGAAAATTCATCAACTGTACAGTGGGTGGCATCTTTCAACAATCTCCCTCCTTTAGCTAAACAACCCCTCCCAGTAAGTATGGCCATTTTTAAAAAACTTATCCCCTGACTGTTTTTGACCTTTGTCTGCATTGTTTTAATAGTATAGTATTATACTGTTTTTAATTATGATTGTATATTTTATTGTATAGTGTTTTGTATTATATATTATTTGCATTTTGATGTTTATGTTTGACCCCTGGGCACCCATGAAAAACAGTGCTGGCACTGATGGGTTTCCCCAGGCAAAATAAGAAGTAAATAAATAAATAAATAAAATACAAATAAATAAACTCCAAAAACATCTGACTCCTTGATATGCCACCTAAACCTATGACTACATGTTAACTTCATGGTGTACATAGTCACTACATAGCTAAAACTGAAGAAGTATGTACATCATTACTGCTGTTGTTACCATATAGTCCCAGTACAGCATGGTGACTCTACATAAGGAGGAATTTAGCTGTGTATATGTTCTCCAGCTTGTGTTTTCCCCCTGGAAAATCTTGGCTATAGACCTTTTCTCACTTACTCAGGATAAAGAGTACATTCTCATAATGAATAATAAATTCTTCTTTTATGAATAATGAATTCTTGTCTACAACCTGGCTCAAACAGAAAAAAATTCTTTATACCTGTCAACATTTTCAACTCCTGATGCGGGAGACTAGACTTCTGTAATCACTTAAATTTATGAGTAACGTTCACGGGCAACTGACATATGAGGCCCAAAAGGTACACCAAAAAATATTAATGTAGCTTTTGAAAACTAATAAGGGACAAAAAGGGTCTCCAAAGTGCACATACGACTCACAAAAACTCATTTTTAATCTCTTAACAAAATGTACTGTGTATGTGGTCTGTAATACACGCTAGCGGAACATTGAAGTAGAATTTTTTTCAATGCGGGGAGATATCAGGAGATGTTTTTAAAAAGTGGGAGAAATGGCTACCCAATCGAGAGATCGAGAGGGCTGCCTAAAATTGGGAGGCTCCTGCCTAAATCAGGAGACTTGACAGGTAGGATTCTTCTGCTAAATTGGACCAAAAATGGACTAAACAAAATTGTGGATATTTTTTTCTGTTCACGTTACTAGCACTCTCAAAATGTCCTTTTCAGAACAGGGACTGCACCATTATCAGCATGGCATCCGGCTCCACCATTCCTATCTAAACCATGTCAGTGATACTTCTAGTACCATCAATACTGACCAGGTTGCAGGCAAGGCCATGGGTCTGTATCTCAAGGCCATCGAGGGCATGAAGCAACGAGTGGCTGCGTCTTTGGCTCGATATGATGTGCATGCCATGGGATGCGGAATCATCATATTGTGGCAGGTAATATTACACCCTTTAGGGACACACACTACTAAATAAATTGTATTAAGGGGCCGCTTCTAAACTCAACTGGCGGCTGACTGCCCCGAACTGGCGGTTCAGAACAATAGCAATGGGCCTGAACCGGCGGTTCTGTGCGGTCAGCCGCCGGTTGAGTTTTGAAGTGATCCCTAAGTACATTCAATGCAAATTTTGTTGGTTGAAGATATATGGATCTCTGTTTGAAGGACATTTAGAATATGAAAGAAAAAGAATCCATTTCTCCCTAGTTCCATACGATGGACATTTCAATGTTGCAGGTAAATATTAAGTTTAAATTAGTTTTAGAATTAAATATTCGGACTGTCAAATTTGTTTGCATACTACTCATATTTTGTCAGAAAATGCTCATTTCAAATCAAAATAACCAATGTACTGTTGATATCAAAACATGGTCTTCTGCTAATCATCTAAAACTCAATGAGGACAAAACAGAAGTCCTGCACATTACATCCAAATTCAGAAAACCGTCCCTTCTTTCAAATATTAACATTGCCGGTACTTATATTAAACCCGTAAAACCTGCTCGCAACTTAGGTGTTGTTGTTGTAACAAATAACCTTAGCATGGAAACTTATACATGTGTATTAACAATATCTGTCGGTCTGCTTCTTTCGGACTTTATAAAATTGGCCGGATTAGGAACTTCCTTGATGATTAATCAATAGCAACTCTTGTTCATGCTTTCATTTCTTGTCATTTAGACCGATGTAATAGCCTTTTATATGGACTTCCTGACTCCCTTTTGTCAAAGCTTCAAAGAATTCAAAATACAGCTGCACGGCTTGTTTCTTGGACTTCTTCACGTGATCATATTACACCTGTGCTCTGTCGACCTTACTGGCTTCCTGTTAAATTTCGCGTCATGTACAAAATACTTCTTCTTAGTTATAAGTGTCTCCATGGACTTGCCCCAGAGTACCTTGCTGACCTGATCAAGGAATATAAACCTAGTCGCAATCTACGTTCATCATCAAAAATACATCTTGTTGCTACATCTGTTTCTACTGCTTCGTATGGTCACAGATCTTTTTCATTTGCTGCCCCTGATCTCTGGAACACTTTGCCTTTTCATATCAAAAACTCAAGAAATGTTGAACAATTTAAATCTTCTTTGAAAACATATTTATTTACCATTGCATTTTGTAATGATTGATCTTGCTACTTTCTAGATCAGTTTAATAGTATTCGAATTTTTAAAATATATTTTTATGTTTGGATATTATTGTTTGTTTTGTATTTTGTTGTTTGTAATGTGCTAAGGGACTTCGGTGTAATGTGCTTTATAAAAATTGTATTATTATTATTATTATTATTATTATCATTATTATCATTATATTATTTGAGGTTTCATTTTGTTGCACTATTCATATTCATAAATTAAATATTTATGATTTGAAATTAGCACACATGAAATTTATTTTTGGTCACCTTCACCTTATCTAAGTGCCAAATGTTAGAATTAAGGCTCATAGATCCTTAAAACCTGGACACTTGATTTATACAACTAGCACCACCAATAATGTGCATTGGTTAGCAATGAGTAAGATTTCAATGGTGATAAATTAGTAAGTAACATCAACAGGGTGATCAGTAGGCCAATGATTTACATTGACGCCATTAAGGATAGGCCTATGGAGCAAAGAGTGGTAGCTTCTGTGGTTATGTCATAGATTTACAGGGGAGATACAAGGCACGCCGCCATTTTTATTCCGGCATGGAGACAAAATTGGGGTATTCGGGTTTTTGCCATTAGCTTGCCGATGATGCATCGCACCCTGACATAATGCACGGATATTGAAACACGCACATACGCTTTGCATGCAGGTTGGCGTATCTTTCGCGTAAAGTAATTTTTGCGCAGGTTGTCTCTACGCGTAACCAAGTCTCGGCACTCGGGGTTGATTTGGTTGGAACCGAGTGGATCCGAATACCCCTAATTTGAGCTCCGTAGCTGACGACGCCATTACATGGGCTGGTATACAAAGCCTGGTATCTCCCCTTTAAATCTATGGGTTATGTGCATGTCATGAGATGTTGAATGATATAACACAATAGTGGTATACATATTTGCGATGCTTTGATGCCACTAACGTTTGTCAATGTATGTGTAAATTACTCCTCATGAAGTTGCAAGTTCAATGCTGATGAAATCTTCATGCTTTACAGTACCAGTATTAGTACCGGTATACAAAGTTTTTCCAAGTATAGAGCTAACTACACATTCCATATTATAAGCGGCTTTTCCAGACATATATAGAGAAATCAGCACATCTACCATCAGTGGATCTTCAGACATGGCTGCAGATCAGCCAAAGAAAGTCAAAGATACTAAAAATTCATGCATTTAGGGGAATATTACGATCTAAGTTCCGATAGGTCTGCGTCATAAGATTGCGATCTAGTTAAGGTGAAATGATAGTGATGATTTCCTAATAACAGCGTAATAATAATGTCAAGCGCTATGATACTATGGTGAATAGCGCATATAAATACCAATTATTATTATTATTATTATTATTTCTTTTAGTGCTGATTTAAGTTGTGAGTTAGATGTACAGTTATTAATCTTTGACTTCTCTCTGCAGGTCCTATTGATGCTTCTAGTCGGTACACCAACCTGGGCCTCCCATACCCACACCCTCCGTAGCTCTACCTCATCCAGTCTTGTGATTGGTCCAGATTGTCACCTGATGTCGCTCGCTGTCGGCTGTTGCATCATCACCATGGTGATCCAAGTCATGGTGTGTACTACGGCGTATGGAGACAGCAGTGAGCTGCTGTGCATTGGGTCGGTCAAGTCTATTGTGGTATCGCAGGTTTTTGTGGCAATATGCGGCTGGTTTTTAGCACTTTTGGGGTCTTGTTTGCTGGATACACGTCTGAAGAATGTTCTATTTGTGGTAGGTATCAATGTTTATGTTTTTAGCATAAAATTCTCTCGTTTGGGGAAAAAAGCTTGTCCAGTTTTACTATGAATTAAGGCCCTGCGGGGAAACCCGAAACCTAAATTTTTCCGGACGGGACCGAAACTGGGTCGGGAATTTTTTTTAGCTATATTCGGGTTCGGTACGGTCCGGGAAAAATATTACCGGGGTCGAGTGGGTTGGGGAAATTTTACATTCGGTCCGGGAAAAGCAAAGGTCGTTCGGGTAAAAATAAATTGTAGCAACAATTAATCGTTGTGTCTATAATGTCATAATTCTTGTTAAACACTATTTTAATGACTTGAAATTTGGGGTTACTCGGGGTCGGGGGAAAATATCCATTTTGACCGGGAAGACATGAAAAACTGCTGGTCTGGATCCGGGTTTTAATAATAAAATAAAATAAATAATAATAAATAAAATAATAATAATCACAATACGAGGGGTGTTCAATAAGTCTGTGGCCTGAGGTGGAGGGAAATAAATTTTCATGTAATGTAGCTCAAATTGGTTGATAAACATATAGAACGTTTCAAGTAAATATCTGCTCTTGTTTTCATGTAATAGGAAATCAAAACTCTCCAGTTATATACTTTGATCAATACCAAATAGGCGGGCCTTTTTACATTGATACAGATAAGCGTGAGACGCAGCGCACGTTGCACGTGTGACTCGCGCATCAGTATCTACAGCACGCATGTAAGTGGGATTATATTTACTTGCAGATGAAGAAAAGCCTCATAATTCCCACCTATCTAGTGCTGATCAAAGTATAGGTTTCTATGAGATAATTTTTTACATAAAAAATTGAAGAATGGCAAACTATTTTTCACACACATTTGGTCATCTGAAAATATATTTTATGGGTGCCACACCCAACAGCTCCAGAATACAATATGTGACCCGTCATATCGAAAGGTACCTTAAGGTCGGCATAGTAAATTGCGAGATACAGGCCATTGAAGCCGAGCAGAGTATAAAACCACGTCCAAGGTCGAATTTCTTATTTTATCAGAAACGTTACTTTCATATTAATCAGGTTCCAACATCCAAAACATAAGAAAAATGTGTTAAAAACCGAGATAAAAATCCTCTCACCATTAGGGTTTTACCTGGTACAAAAACTTTAACTCAATTTTCTCAGAACTAAAGTTTTCTGAATCAGCCCGATGCCTTTTTCCAATGTGGATGTAACTTTGCAACCAAACATCCAATAACCAAAAGTAAGGTGTCATTTTAAAGCTCAAAATATAATCTTTCAGATGAGACCAAAAAATCAATTTTGATTTTCGGACCCTTAAGGTACATTTCGATATGACGGGTCACATATGCCATTTTTTATACATTATGAAAATAAAGGGCTGTTAATTTGAAATATAACTGGGAGGAGATGTGTGTGATGAGAGCACATGTCCTCATGATGACTATTGAATACCATGTGATTTTATCTTGTAACACCCCTCAAATGTTGCAACTTATGTTCCTTATTACATATAGGTCTCCAACAGTTCACATCATATTGTAGAGATGAGATCAAAAATCAATAACACCTGCTGTAAACCTTGAAGTATGCAGCAAGTAGCCAATTAACACACATAAACTAATTTTGACCATGCATGGAAGTAAATTAGTCTGTATTTGTGAATCATTTGTATCCAGTGTAGCTAACTATTTGAATAAACTGAAGTTAAAGGTTTGTCCATGTGGTAGCAACATAGCAACAAAATTGGTTAAAGTAATACCAAAATCGTGAAAGATTCATGCACAAGATATATTAATACATAGTGATTTGGTCTAAATTAATCCTAATCAAGTCGAGCATTGCTTGTCTCTCTCACAACACAAAAACACTAGTTTACAATGTTGTAGAATATAAGGGATATGCTATTGATCTTGCTACAGAGACCGATTTCTTGCTGTATACTTATGGGTTTATAGAGTATAGACAGGATTTTAAAGATTACATTATCAGTGGTAAAATCCAAAATAAGGTAAACCTATATGTTTAACTTATTTACTAGATCTTCATGAGGTCAAGTTACATCTTATATTGGTTCCTCCAAATTTAGGCAACAAAATATTATACAAATAAAACATGGTTTGAGGGGAAGTATCACAAAATACTGTCCCTGAGGTGTTGGATGATCGAGACGCCGAGGGAGGAAGTCTTGATCATCCAACCCAGAGAGACAGTATTTTGCAATACTTCTCTGAAATAAGCCATGTTGTATTTGATTCACTACACATCATTGACTACACCTCAAAAAAATAAATAACATGGAAATCAATTTAAAGGTCAATAATAATTCAGTACTTTGCTGCAAGCCATATGCATTACATGTTCCTTGCCTTAAACTTTTGTACCACTGATTTTGACATTTCACTGGTAATAAATCATCCAATATTTAGCCCACCCACTACTATGTGGTCTACTTTGAGGGGTGTGAAGGACGCAATAATACCCTCAAGGCACATTCCTGTCCTTCAAGGCATGAAAAATGGTAACTTAAGTGGGTTGTGGACTAAATATTGGATGATTTATTACCGATGTAATGTCAAAATCAACGGTACAAAAGTTTAAGGCAAGTAACGTGTAATGGGTAGTACCATGCAGAAGTTTTTACTCCTTTCCCCACGTGTGTAAAAACACACAGGCGCAACATGTTAACACGTACCCATAATTCTGTACTTAAGAATTAACGCACGTGCAGGAAAGTAGTTAAAAATACTTTACATGTCTCCGCTATTTGACCAATAGAAAGACTGTATTGACTTATATTTAAGCGGTGTAGTAATATACAAATATTGACTGATAGTAAAAACTATTGCCCCAAAGTGATCTTGATATTTTTATAAAATTACTACATGGTTTGAGGTGAAGTAGTGAAATCTATCTATCTGGCAATGTGACTATTATCCTGAGGCTGCAGGCCGAGGGATAATAGGTTCATAGTTAGAACCGATGGATATATTGATTATTGACAGATATTTCAAAAGTCAGTACGTAGACCAAGATATTTGGGGGATAATTGGTTATCCTCCTCATCAATATCTGATCAACCAAATCAACTCCGACAAAAGAGGAATATTGATCGATCAATGATTTAAAAAGATTTAATTTGATAACTTTGGGTATTCCTTGGTTATGCATTCGGCTAAGTAATGTCAATGTTATTACTCAGTTTTTTTCCCGTAATTGGTGCTTTGTAAAACCATTGCATTTTATGCAACAGTTGCCCATAATCGAAAAGGGAACTTCACCTTAGGGTTCAGGGTTATGGTTAGGGTGAGTAGGGTTAGGGTAAGGCTTAGTTTTAGGGTTAGGGTTAGGGTCAAGTTTTGGATGAGACCTAAAGGATACTTTTTTCCAATGCTGTATAAGGTTATTTTCAGTAATCTACTAATAAAAAAATGTAAAATAAAACGACCCTCTTTGTCTTATTTTTTAAAAACCTGAACAAGAAACATTTAATAATTCCATTTTATTTTTGTCAGATGGAGGGATGGACAAACCTGGACAAAGTCCTGATCCTGGGGACTGTAATCCACACTATGAGTCTTCTATCCAGCAGCTTTGTAGAAGAGGAACACCAGACATGGTACTTCCTCACAATGACCTTATTCATGACCTTTGCCCTCGTGGTTGCAGTGAGCCCTGAACCAGCTAGCAGGAAGCTTAAAGTGCTTAGTGCCACGGTTGCTGTGTGTATTTTGTGTCGTGTGTTGAGGTCATGGAACCAGACAGGGATTAAATGGGTTGATAAGCCGGATATTGGGGACTGGCTTGTGAGGTAAGTATAGCCACTTTAAAGGGACTAGCCTAGATTTCACAAAAATTGCATTAAAACACTGATGGAAATGCTCTACATTAAGCATAAACATGTAGTGAAATCAAAAAAGTAAAAAAAATCCAGACAAAAATGGCTAAAATTGAGAGTAATTTCATTTTAAATATCAACCTGTGTTGGGGTGTGACTATGTTCAGTGTTTTCTCAATCCCACACCCAAGACGGATTTTTAAAATAGTTAAATTTTTTGATATCAAATTAAAGCTCATATTTTTCTGATTATACTGAGTGAGTCAAGAAAAGTGCACTTGATTGATAGAGACATTCCAAAGATATTATCATTTTAAGTGGATGGTTAAAATCATTTCTGTCCAACTAGCGAACATTTTGATCATGTGTCTTATAAGGATTGTATGTGACAATGCCTCTCTATTACTATTTGATTTTCCCCTCCAAATTATTAATGGTTTTGGAGATATGACATAAAACGTAAAATTCATTGGTATACCTATTTTCTTTTTCTTATGTATTTACATAACAGTCTCATTCCCAGAGTTGCATACTTTCATTTGCCTCTGAAGAAACAGACTGGCCTAAGGTTTAAACCTCACAAAATGCATTTCAGAGGCCAAGGCCAAGTAGTTAAAAGTAAATTATACACATGTTGACATAGGAACAAAATTTCACCTCTAAATTCTTTATAGTTTTTGGAAATATGACAAAAAAATATACAATTAATTGAATACGCCAGAATAAGAACATCCCAACTCCAATAGCTCCCTTTTGTAAATTATATTTATACAATATAAATGCATACAAATTTCTGAAAAAAATTTCACATCACTAAAATAGCATTTCCATATCAATGTCTCACATTTGACCTTGTAGTTGACTTGTTTAGACATTGTTAGATACTTGTTATAGTACATTATTGCTAAATTTAAACAGCCATAATAAGAACATCCCAACTCCATGAGCTCCCCTCTGCAACTATATGCTAGGAAAATTATCTAACAATGTCTAACAAAGTCAACTACAAGGTCAAATGTGACACTATGATGGGGATAAAAACATGGAAATGCTTTCTAGTGATTTGAAAGCATTTTCAGAGATTTATATGCATTTATATTTTACATAACTTAACAGATGGCAGCTCAGATGTTGGGATGTTCTTATTCTAGCGTATTCAATTGGTGTACCTATCTTCTATTTCTTATGAAAGGAGGCTTAGTAAACATTTGACTGGTTACATTCGTATATGTTCTTGTTTTACACTTGCAGGCCAGAAAATAAACTCTACCTGTCCATGGTCATGTGCAGTTCATTTTGTGTCATCTATAGCATTAGTCTCCTCTACAGTTTAAGCATCTTTATGAGAATTACATTCCTACTACATCTTGTTGGAGTCTACTGGTATAGGTACAGCACAGGAGCTGTGAGTCTACCCTTTGACCTACCGACGTCACATAAGTAAGAACAAGTCATCATGTGAGTGCAAGTATTTAAGTTGTATCTGCAATAGCTGCCATTTGTCTTAAATTTGGATTGCACTCTGTATAATCTCTGGTCTTGGGTCAGTGGCTCTTGCAATGGTTCTTTAGGTGACGATGTCACATGAAGAACTATTTCAAGAGCCACTGACATATGGTAGGGAAATTTTGAAGGATTTTTACATTCTAGTCATAAAGTGTTAAATGAATACAACTTATAGTAGCCATTGCAGATATGACTTTCTTGCACTCACATGTCGATTAGTGAGATGATCCTGGAAAACCGATCATTTTAGCACTTTTAAGAAGTGTTTCTATGTATTTGAAGCACTTAAATGGCAATTTAAGGCACCATTGGCATTAATTCAACCATTCTTTCTTAGTTTGATACCCTCTCAGAGACTTGAAAGCCAAATGTGATACCCTATGTGAAACTTGATGTGTACCAGGTTGATTTTAATATATCTATATTGCAAGTCTAGAGACCTATTCAGGTCTCACCTTTTTGGTAACACGGGTGGTTACCCTGTCAAAATACCTAGTTACCCCCTCCCCCTCCCACAGGCTTACAACCCAATCTGGGTACTTAAGAATCTGAGAATGTGTCCATTACTTTCTTGTTTGATTTAGTCTAGGTTATGGTGGATTTAGTCTAGCGAGGGAGACACAATCCTTTTGACAGTGGCGTAGTAAGGGGGCACGTGCCCGGGTGTCCCCCATAGGGGGGAGGGGAGGGGTGGCGGGGGGTGCTGGAATGACAAAAAGGAAAACAGATAAGAGAAAGAAAAAAAGGGGAAAGAGGGGAGAACAAAAGAGAAAAGAAAAAATGAAAAAAGGAGGGAAGAAGGAAGGGGAAAAGAAAAGGTGAGGGGGGGGTGGCTGAGTTACTAAATTCAGTTGGCAACTGAGGGGAAATAAGTGCAGTTAGTGAAATAGGGAGGGACAGGGAATGAATTTACTTACATTTTACCCAGTGAAATGCCTTCTCCCGAGTGCAAGGGGGGGGGGGGCGATATTTTAGTTCCTTGCCCCAGGTGACACATCCAATAGCTACGCCACTGCCTTTTGATCCTTATTCATTCACTTCGCGTATAACTCACCCGATCAGAACGCAAGAATATAGTGTATGCAGAGTGGATTGACAATTCACAATGCACTCCCTGTGGCGCATTCCGGTTTGCGTGTAGTGCGTATAATGTTACATCGTTTTGAAATTTGGGTGCATTTTCCACTATTTTCAAAATATCTTCTCAAAAAAACACCCAATCTGAGCAAAATTGGGTACTTTCCCGACCCCCCTTTTTTTTTTTTTTTGAATAGGGTCGGTCGCTGAGGGCAACACATCAATTTATTTTTTTTGGCCTTATGCTTGTAAAATGAGAGAAAATCAATGCACTTGCGATAAATTTTGATTGCTCTCCAATACATTGGCCCCTGTGGGCCTGGTGAATTGGATGCATCAAAACTAACTATGCATGACCTTTGATTTTGTTTCATGAAATGTGTATTCATTAACCTATGAATTGAGGGGGAATCAACACCTGCCACTATCATCTTTGCTCCTCTTGATTTTTCTACGAGGGGTGTTCAGAAAGTTTGTGGCCTGGGGTAGAAGGAAATGAGCTACTGTAAAAGTAGAAATTTTGCTAGGTTTTTATTTTCGCGAATTTTGCGAGTAGACATCAAATCGTGAAAATAAAAACTCGAAAAAAGTATCTTTTGTACCAGATTTCAATTGATTGTAATGACATCCAAACCGCACAATGATTGCGTTTTTCAATTTTTAATGCTCAATTATAAACTTTAGATACCTCTTGCAGCCAAGTTTTAAAATTCTGTAAAATGAAAGCAAAAATTTATTTCAAACTTTCCAAGTATTCATCAATTGAGTTGATCTATATAATGTATTAATAAAATCTGCATAGCTCATTTCCTTTTACGTCAGGCAATGAATATATTGAACACCTCTCGTAAGATACAAGATTTACTGGAATCATAAGCAAGTATAGGCCACTCGAAAATTTATTGGACAGCATAATAAATCCATATTGCAGGGCCCATTACTTGGAAATGCAACCCACTTTGTATTTTTGTTTATCATCATATCCAATGGGTGATTTTAACATTGACCTTGTATATTGTTTTCCATTCCTCCCTACCCTGACCTTTATTATAAACAAAAATCCATAGTGCAGGGCCTATTGTTTGTAAATGCAAACCCCACGCTGCATTTTAGTTAACATTGTCCAATAAATTATTGTTTGGCCTATAAGTGTATATGGAAAATGGGTAGAAATTCTTACGGTTATACAGAACATGCAACAACCCCAGCGACTCAGTGGTGGTTTGCTAGTGTCACAGGTTTGGGACCCGGGGGGCTACTTACATTGAAGGATGGTATGGGTATGTTTCGCCCTCAAGACCCCCTTTTCAAGCCTCCTCTTCCGCTCCCCAAGATGCTCTTTTCAAGATTACTTCAGTTCCGAAGACCCCATTTTTAAAGAAAATGACTCAAAAATGTGTTTTACTATGTTTTCAAGCTAATTTTGAGCGATTTTCAGCTCTAATAGTCGTATTTTTATGGGAAAAAGGCAGTTCTTGAGACCTCAATTCGGGAAAAAATCAGTTCCATAGACCCTATTTTGACCAAAAATCCGTTCCGCAAGACCCTATGTTGGATATCGCGGATCTCACATACCTACCAAATTTTTTTCTTTTATTGATTTGATGCGAGTGTAAATATACTTTTTCATTCCTCTCTTTCTAAGGAGAAAGGGTTGACACAGAAATTGGAAAACGATAACTTTTTTGTATTTTGTCCATGTTATTGAATACTTTATCTCTAGTCACCAATAACACCTAACACTGAGAGTTAAACTGAAAATAAATAAAATCTTACCTGTCTGTGTGCCAATTTGTTGATTTCTAATCAATATTTGCTACAATATTTTTCTTTTTGACATATATAAAAAATAACAACATATTATCTCTTTTTCAGAGGTCTATTTGAGGCACGTCTTGTGTACATCTTATTCTTTGTGTGTGCAGCGAGAACATTTTACATTCATGGAAGTATGCTTTATCGTAAATACCATAAAACAAAATCAAAGTCCTATTTAGAACACACAGAACAGGACTCCACTAACACAGAGAGAACTAGCCTGCTGCAAGGCCATGCTTTAGACCAGTATATACTGTGTCTTATGATCATGACTCTGTTATTTAGACCACATAATAGTGCTTTGGCAACCATGTTTGTGCTATTACAGCATTGCATTGTGGACGTTATATTACCATGGTTACAGTGGAAGGTTTGGGCTGTGACATTGCTGCATGTGTGGATGGCTGAAGTAGCATTTTCATCTCAGGTAGGTCTGTAGATGCAGAATGGACTGTAATGTTGCTCTCATACTTGTGAAGGTTTGTACCTTTGTCGCTACATGACATATCTTTTTTAAGAAACTTGTCTCTTCTGGTTGTCGTAGCAAAGTGACAAAGCTGCCAAGCTACAAAACTTCAACGCTACAAAAAAGAGTAAAATGGCATAGCTACAAATCTGTAAAGCAACAATAAGTATGAAAGCAGCATAAGGCAGTCTGACCATTCACAAAACAAGTTTGCTAGCCTAAGACTTTATGCTATAATAAACTATACATCAAAAGTTTCTACCCCTATTTTTTATATGTCTAAAGATGAATGAACATTTTTCTGATAATTTTGGCCACCAACCAACCAAACAACTTTTTTTTTCTAAAAAGTTGTTTGTTTTTTTTGCAAAATTCTGATCATGACCTCAACTCTTAATTTCCTATTATACGACATTCAAAATATTTTGTCGCTCTGAATGACTCTGGTATGCTGTCATGCAAATTAATATTCAAATACTAATACATGGTCTAGCGATTGTGAATACAACCATGGCGGACATAGGATTGGCCGTGGTTGTCGAGCACGACAGTAAGACATTGGTAAATTTGATAGGCAAATTCTCTATCAATCAAACTATATCTGAATTATTTCAGAACCTTGATTTAAATGCAAACAACCTTGTAGTTACAAATGTTACAAAGTGTATGCTTCTGAGAATGGCAATGCTAATTGGAAAGACGTTAGGGGCGGCTTCAAAACTCAACCGGCGGTTGCCTGCCGGTTCTGGGCGGTTCAACCTGAATAAACAATAGCCAACCGCCCAGAACCGCCTGGAACCGGCCGCCTGAACCGGCAGGCAACCGCCGGTTGAGTTTTGAAGTCGCCCCTAAATGTCTTAACTGTGTCTCAGCTCAAAGGATTTAACATCAAACACGCTGCAAACATGTATGGTTTTTGATGGGATCACCGGTACTGGTGGAGGTGAAGTTTAATAAAAATATCTGACTAACAGACCCTAACTTTTCAAATTCAATCAAGGCCAAGCAAACAACTTTTTTTTTGGTGGGGGGGGCAAAAAATTTTATCTCTCCAGAATGTAGAGATATTTACTACATCTCATGAATATTTATAAGTGTACAGTCTTTTCCTTGGTCAAAAAGCGTAAAAGTAATTTGACTACTTTCCTGATGTTGCGTCTGTTTGCTTTATACACGGGGGAAGTAATAACAATTTCTACATGCAGCTACTGCATGGCACACAACAAAATACTGAAGTTTTTTTTTACTTTCAAATTGATTTCAAAGTTAAATTGTGACTTGTTTGAAGTGTAATGGAACAAATACAACACAGTTTATTTTGTGTTGCATATATCTGTCGGTGTTGGATGAGTCTTGATCATCTAACAGCTCGGGAACAGTAATTTGAAATATTTCCCCTCAAACCATGTTGAATGTTGTGTGGCCTAAATGCAAATCTGGGCTCTATTTCATAAAAATTTAAGAATCAATCAATCAATCAATTATACAAGTACTTGCATAACATGCATACCCCATGAAGGAGTCTATTCATACAGGGGACCCACGACTTTACGTGACTATCCGACCATGGAGCAAGTAGAGTAAAGTTTCTTGCTCAAGGAAACAAGGAGACTAAACCGCCCGGCCCGGGGCTTGAACCCACAATCTCTGTATATTTCTATTAGAGTTGGTCTACAGAACAATAATCATTCCTAAATCCACAAATATTATATACACTTTAAGAACAATAAGTTCCATTAAGTACAGCAACTCTGGATGGTAAATGTTAGATTATTATCAGCTGATGTGATTCACATTGCAAGTTGAAAATTTATAACAAAATAGAAAAAGTTCCTATCTTTATTGAAAATGTTCTTGACTTTAGATCAGGAGTCGATTTCACTAACATTTAGCGATGGTCGCTAACCCCGTTTTGATTGCTAAACTCCAAAAATAATCGCTAAATAGCCGGTATTAGCGATCGTTTTTGGAGTTTAGCGATCAAAACTGGGTTAGCGACCATCGCTAAATGTTAGTGAAATCGGCCCCTGATCGTAATTTGACTATAAAAGGTCAATTACCCACAAATTGATCTATGCAGGACAAAGGCAGAAATGTTTAAATCATTCAAATAATTTGAAAGAAAAACAGGCCACACATGCCTGAAACAATATACTTGACTGGTCCCCCGGGATTTTAAGTTTTAGGGGCTGCTTCAAAAATCAACCAGCGGCTGACCACCTGGAACTGGCGGATCTGGGTAGTTGCAAGGTTGCCAATGCCGCGGTTTACCCGCCCAATTGGGCTACTTTGAATTTGCTTGCCGCGGGTAAAAAATGTCTTGGGCAGGTGACCTACAATTGGGCTACTTTTGCCACCATCTGCCCGCGGCAGCTTTATTTGACAATATTTTGTTTATTCTGAGGGATTTTGAACCTATAACACGTCGTAAAGCAATTTGATCATCAATTAATAGGATTAATTCTTCCCTAATTGGATTAAGGACCAATTGGGAAGATCAATATTGATTATCCGAAACTTCGTTAGAGCACGTAAGTGGATAATATTGATTGTTTTCATGTCTAATTTGGTTGTTTTTGCTATAGATCCACTTCAAAGCACCCGAAATTTGACAATTAGATACATTTTGACTGTTCAAAAAATTGGGCTACTTTGATAGCATCTGCCGCGGGTAAAAATTGTAATTTACCGCGGTTTGAGGCTTTGAGTTTTTGGCAACACTGGAACTGGGTAGTTGCTATTGTCAATGCTTAGAACATTAATAGTAACCCAGCGGTGTAGCGAGGGTGTCTGGTGCCTGGTGCAATGAGTGAAAATGGCGCCCCCGGGGGGGGGGGGGGGCAAAAACTGACACCCAAAAATATCCAACAACTTTTAAAAACTCCTCTTGTTTTTACCCAAATGGGTAATTTCTGGTATAATTTGCCTAATTTTTTTTCAGTGCGCGAAGCGCGCAAATTTTTTTTGTGTTTTGGCAATAATATTTGCTTTTTTAAGCTAAAAAACACTGAAATTTTAAGGGCGAGCGGAGCGCGCAAAAAAATTGCATGAAATGTTGGTCCAATTATTTTTCATGTAGTGACGATTTTGCGCCCCCCTAGAGGTGGCGCCCGGGGCAACTTGCCCCCCTTGCCCCCCTAGCTACGCCGCTGTAGTAACCAGCCAGAACTGGTCAGGCAATCAACTGCCGGTTTAGGTTTTTTAAGTGCTCCTTTAAGAGGTGTTACATTTACCCCATCAAGACTTCATTTAATTTTCCAAACATTTTCAGTCAATCATAGGAACATGTTTTGTAATAAATATGTTTTATTTTTATTTTAGGGCAACTCAATTAGCATAGCAACAATAGATATATCAGCTGGATACATAGGGCTGGAATCCTACAATGCATTCATAGCAGGCTTGTTGACATTCCTTGTTACATATAGCGGATATCTACTGTGGATACTAAAGCTTA
>JXSR01S073760.1:6493-24256 GCA_000969725.1 Ophiothrix spiculata | reverse complement strand
CAATCAAATCAGTAATAAAGACTGGTTACATTTATTCTACTAGTAACTGAAGAGCAAATAATGAAAATATTTCGGTCTCTTAATAGAAGACTTCCTGGTTGATTAGATCTGTGTATAGGAAAAGTCCTTTATTTAAGGATTAGCTTGTGTCTATATATGCTGCGAAAGTGACACGTCATAGTTCATGCAAATCACCCAAACACATGCGATCTGGTTCCAAACAACCATGTTGGTCATTTTTACCACCAGTAAGTCTATGTGGAGTAATTTCTATTTTAGTTTAAGTACTCTTGAATCCAAATGAAGCCAAAATAAGCATTATCACGGTAATGTGTTATAGAAAAGAGTCTTAGACCAGAAGGTCATCCCTGGTACTATTTTTCAGTTTGTTAACCAAAAAGCGAGTGAAAAGATGGTCTGATTTTTGTGTGTAAGTGCTCCTATTGAGTTAATACGTGTCGTCAGTGGAACCACTATGGACATGTTCATTTGTTTTGGAACCAGATCGCACGTGTTTGTCTAATTGTGCAAGAAGTTAGGTAACAAATTCTGCAACGTACCATTTGACACTTGTCGAAAGATACAAGCTACTGTGAAAAGGAGGAATTTGAAGAACAACCT
Source organism: Ophiothrix spiculata (assembly GCA_000969725.1). Lineage (NCBI taxonomy): Eukaryota > Metazoa > Echinodermata > Ophiuroidea > Amphilepidida > Ophiotrichidae > Ophiothrix > Ophiothrix spiculata. Next base: position 23,635 of record JXSR01S073760.1, on the reverse strand, counting down.
TCGCGTTTATTTTCACCTATATTATAAATGAAGTTTGTTAACTTTAATTGGTAATCCCGCCAGTTTGTCAAGATGCTTTAGATCAAGGTGATGATATTAACACAGTCATACAACAAACACGCCATTCATATAACCCCAGTTCCTGCAATGAAAAGAAAAGATACAACCATAAATGAGTAGAAAACAATTGAATGGATCCATTTTATGTCAAACTTGATTGTCCAAATTCACCACTCAAAAAATGGACCCTCAGTCAATTTCCAACCCTTGTTAAACTTGTTACTTTTATGATATCTGCAGCTTGTATGATGCATTCGATTTATTATTGATAACAATACGCAACAATTTAATCTGTCAACAAACTGATCATATGCTTATAATATATATGAGTGGTGATCTGGCAAAATGAGCGGAAATTCGCAATTGAAGATTTTGAATAAATGGCTGCTGAAGTAAAATATGTTGAAAAGATCAAATTTCGTTTTTTGACATAAAACGCATAAATGCATAAGTGTTAAACTAAATCTCGCGTTTTGAAGGTCAATTATGCCGGGAAGTGCAATTATTCACGGGTAATTGATTGCGTTTTGCTATCTTACACTATAGTAATTACAGTAGAAACTCATAACGAAGTTGCTGGGGACAGACAAATTACTTCTTTATATCCAAAATTTCGTTATATCAGGGTTTTTAAAACAATAAAAACAAAAGAAATTAGTAAAATGGTACAGGAAAATTACTACTTTATAACAGGGCTTTTCTTATATCAGATTTCGTTATAATGAGTTTCTACTGTAGTAACTTTAAAATCTATTTCGACCATTTTTTACTGTCAGATTTTGAGTGGACTGCCTTGTATTTCGATCTCTAATGAAGATTGTAGAAAGAAAGCATGACATATTACATATCATTCGAAAGCTGAGATTATAGAGAATTAAAATATGTCATAAACTCAATTTTGAAAATCGCGACTTTCCGCTCATTTTGCCAGAGCACCATTCATATTGCTTTTTGATACGCAATGTTGTAACTGGTTATTTGTTTTATATTATCTTATGCTTTTGATACTCACTGTACAGCATAAGCCAAATTAGCCAATAAAAACGCAAGATTAGAAACAAAAATATTAAACATATAAGCAGTCCAACTTTATCAGAGTTTCTCCCCTTCATCATGCTTTTTATTTCATCAAATTTGAATATTCCTGTCCGGAGATCAGTACATTGAAAATGAAATAAGAATTTCAGTCTGGTCCGATTGGTCAGATTGATCGGATGCATAATAAAGGTGTTTATAATCCAGTTAAAGGAAATTATTTAACAGCTTAACATGACGTCCGAACCACGGAGCAAGTAGAGTAAAGTTTGTCTCAGCAAAAAAAAAATCACACCAAATCTTGCGTTTTTATTGGAACACACAGTGTATATACTTATTGCATCTATATCGTTTTTGATACTTACTGTAGCTCGCTATTTGTTTATAGTATCTATTGCTTCTCCAATAACAAAACAGACCAAAGGCCAAGCCCACAACAAGTATGATCATGAGAACCAGGCCCACGATCATTCCCGTGTCTGTCAGGAATAAAAAGTAACATAATGTGAATAGAGAAAAGTTCAATAAATCTTGAATTTTGATAACTCTACGACCCAATATATGTCACTCGGGAAGTTTTCTCATTGTTTCACAGAATTGGCCAAGAATTTTACCCTTGAAAAATGTGTCTGAATCATGTGCATGATTTTCGCCTATTTTAAACGAAAAAATCTTATCAAAAGTTGTATTAATTTTTTTTTCACCAGATCCCTCCCAGCTAAAATCTATTAATAAACTTTCGTGTTTAACTTTCTTGATTGACACGGGGATTGACAAAAGCAAATGAGATGAAACAAAAAGTATTAGAAAGGTTTTTTCTCAAATATGGTGCCCAAAGCGGCTTACTTATGATATTATTTTATGTTGAAAACAAGTCGTTTTCGATACCATTTCTTTTTTCGACAATCTGTACACTTACAATTTCTGCTACCACAGGAGCTGTGAGATCCAGGTGTTTTCATAACATCTGAAAATGCGAAGAAATGTTAAAGCTAGAAATTAATCGGTGTATCTAGTAAGCTAAAGAATATCAGATGCGCTCATATATAAACACACAGTCGTCATGATTTACTTGGTCTATAACTGTAAATGCCATTCATAACATCGCTTGTACAGAAAATGTCTCCATGCAGAGTATGCAGGTATGAAGTTATCAAAGTCATTTCGATACGTGCTACCAAAAATATACACCATCGCAATCCGTCCAGAAAACTCAAATTGGACCGGTTGGAAATCGGACGACTTCGAAGAGATCAGTGAATTTTTCATGGTCATGTCCCATGTCACACAATACAAACATATAATTCACAGAAAAAGTCTTCAAAAAGCATCTGCATAAACATCAATTCCTTTTAGTCAACCCTGCTTGTTTTACCCCACATGGGGTGTTAAGCAGTATTTCCGAAGAAGAAGAAGAAGTTAATGTCAAATCCACAACAGATTTGATCATAAACAAGAAAAAAAACTAACAGATTATGCGTTTGATTTTCTTATCTTTAAGGATAATGTGTAACTGTCGCATTATATTAAATGAGCTTTATAATATAGGTTGTTTTTTTTCATTTCACTGATTCAGTAATCTAAAACAAAAGTTCTGATCGAATATAGGTTCACAATTGTCTGGTCTGATTTCTTGACTTTTTGTTATAACGCAGAAATAGAGTAGAACTAGACTTTTCATATGATACCAAACTTTCCTCAATATGTAAAACAGTTTTTAACAGATCCCTAATATTTGAGCTATTTCTGACGCGAAGCCACATTTCTGACTATCCAGTAAATCCATGAACTTTACACTAAAATATTTGTAAGTTTTTTTGAGACACACAACACTACAGTCTTTAAATTACATGTAGTTATGTTTGTAGACCTACCACTTGTATCATTTGATGTCGGTTTGGTAGATACTTCATCCGGTCGTAGCTGCTCGTCTTGGAGTGGTCTTCCTTCTTCTTTAGACGATGCTTGTACATCTGGATCTATGAAGATAAAGGCATTTTAGTCATCCGTATTGTATGTAGTCCTAATTGTATGTATTGAATGAGTGATGTTAGTTTTTATTTTAATACTCGCTTCTTGAATTGAAATACAACATAACATTCAATCGTGTGTTTTAAATTATACCACTATACCAGTACCCTTACAGTGCAAAACGCACCGCAACCGCGCCGCAAACTGATAAAAGGAATCTGGCCTTTACAAATGTTCATAAAAATTATTTTCCAGCTTCTTTTTTAGTTATATCACAATTGGTCAAGGGATTAGGAAGCTAGAGTGATGGGAAGATTTTGATCTGGGATATCTCCGATCGATTATCATACTTTTATAATATTTTTTGAAATAAAAAATGCTGGCCACAAAGGCCCAATTTTCTAAGACAACTATTGTCCCCACCCCTTCAAACTTATTTTTCCCACCCTGTTAGATACATAATAGATAAAGTCACAGATGATTTTAAATTTTTGGCCGGATATTTTCGTTAAAAATGAAAATGTGACACGAATAAGTTATCTGGCCGTCATTTTGAAACGGATTAACAGGTTTTTAAATTGTTTGTTTATGAATTGTATTGAATCTGTGTACGATGTTATTGTTATTAAACCGATCAAAATGTTGGGTCCAAATGACCCCCTCCCCATCCCGTTGTGCACTATCGGGAGGAAAACATCCTCACTTAAGCAGAGGCGTCGGAACCGTGTAGGCCATGTGGGCTTTGGCCGCCCCACTTTTCAGCCTGAAGAAAAATCATTTTCATTTAATTTGATGCGTTTTATTATAGTCCTAGAATAAATAACCACAACTTCTTCTTTTTTATACTGTACAGATTCGGTAAACGTATTGTCCCATGGGGCTTAGTTGTTTCTTTATCAGGGGTTAGGCTACAGGCCGCACCACTTTTCACAGTGGCCGCACCACTTTTATTTTTCCTTCCGACGCCCCTGCACTTAAGTGTTAACATGTTTAAGGCGTTTGGTCCACGCGCCGTTCACGCGTACCAGTACGCGCCAGTTTCCGAGTTGGTTAGTCCCGCAATACGCATGCGCATATTCTCTGAGTAGTGTTTTGAAGCTAAAAATGGCCATATTTTAGTATTTTTCTAGAAAATTAGGTCCGTGACCCCCAATTTTTATTTTTTTATTTGAAAGAACATACTTGTGCGCAACTTTTATAAAAAAATTAACAAAATTACTCTAGCAGATTTTTTGAATCAACACTAAATAATTTCACTTTTGCCACATTTCCCATAGACCCCTGTACTAATTTGTCCCCCAAAACCTCCAAAAATAGTGTTTTTAAACAGACTCTCATGCAAAAACAAGTCCCGTACCCCCCAATTTTTATTTTAAAAATCGGTTCTACATCGATAAAATATCATTCATGCCGATTTATACTAAAATTGCTCTAGCGGATCTCCCATGGACCAAACACCTTAATCCCACCAGGTGTTGCAAGTTCTGATATCATCTTGAACCAGTCAGACCCTTACCCATTCCTGAACATTGGAGATCGCCCACAGTGTACAGCATCTGCTCCGAAAGATGGTCGGTATCAGAGAGTCGCAACTCTGTGATCGGCAGATATGGTCTGTCTGTTATGTACCCGTCATCTCGGCGCCAGATTAAGTCATTAACATCACAGTTACAGCGAGGTTCTCCATTGCTGCAAGCTAAAATAGAAGACAAATCCGATAGGCTCACGGAGAAATACGTTTTGATGAAACTGAACATTTAATACTTTTCGTGGACAGATTAATCGTGTTTATAACAATTAATTTGTTCGGAACTATTAGCTGGCAACACACAGTCATTTATCGCATCAAACTCTCGTATTTTCACTTAACTATATATTTCGTTGGTACTGTGTACAGATGTTTAAACATCACCACCGGGTTACCTACAGCCTGGAAGCCTCGCTTTGTTTAGTTAGTCAGGATGGAGAGCACCATGTTTTTATATTATGAGCTTTTCTTGCTGAATATTTTATGAATATTTGGAACGACAATATGTGTAATAGGAAACGCTAGGAAATGATTAAAGCTGGATAAGTCAGCATTATAATTAATACACGCGAGGTCGTAATCATACATATAGAATAAAAAGTTCATAGAGTAGTCTGATTTCGGAATTATAACCACAGTAAACACTGACCTGGACTGTTCGACGTCACCTAATTAGGACTCTATTAGATGACCTTGTTATCAAAATTCTCACTTACTATTGGTCATACTGCATGCACATCCACGTGATCCAGTTGGCGATCCCCAATTGGTCATTTTTCGGCCATCACGTGCTACCCACCAGTTTATCAACTCTTCCCCATGCCAGTGAAGGACACCGCGGCAATCTAGACTTACATATTGTCTGTGAAGAATAAAAATATCCTGGTGAGGGACGCACCATGGGGTAGTAAGTAAGGGCTGGATTAAATCTGTCGTATCTCTGGGTGTTTTTTTGTCCCTTCCCATTCAATTTTTCTTTGACTATATCCCATTCAAGTTCTTAAACTCATTCGTGTCAATCTACACAGGGTGCAGATCAAAATGCATGCGCATGCAACTCCGAGATCCAGATCCGCATCTCCGTAGACCGCTTTATACACTAAGGCGTGTATGCAGAGATTTGTTTCGATTGGGTTGAAGAGTCAGTGACATTTAATAATGATAATAAATGGGATTTATTGAGCGCCTTACGATGAAGAACAGCCTCGTGGCACTGCACAGAAAAATCTTAAAAACTATACAAACTTAATTACTGGCCAGTAAGCCCTATACAAAAGTACATTTAATGGTTTATTCCCCCACACTTGACACGGGGTAAAAAAAACCCAGTCATTCGAAGCATCCATCCCCGCAACAAGGGATATGCACGGTTGCACTACCGGATTAATAACACCATCAAGGTCACTAAATATAGGGGACGTTTACAAATCGGCAAAATGGTACAGATATCTGCACTAGTCGGCACAGTCTATTTCTATATTAATCTTTAACATCTTTATCGATAGCGTTTAAAAGCAATCAAATCGAATACTAGTGTTCCACCAAGCTATCCCAAACTTTGCCGACCAGTACAGACGTCAGGCTGTTGCCGATTAGTTTAAGGTGAAGAGACGTTAAGAAGAGGAATCTTGGCCTCGATCATACCTGCAAGTCTTAGACGATTCAATTAATGCCACAGCCTGTTCCAATGTGACGTCATACCGAATGGGAACATGATATTCTCCGGCGTGTGTATACCCGTATGGTACCGTTGAAAGAGGGATCGCATCGTGTTTTACTATCGATGTACCTTAATGAGAAAATGATGTAGTAATAAAATATACCAGTGCAGATTGATTGGCACTTCTGATCAGAAACGTTGAAATTAAGAGACCGATAGACTGGTTTTTAATACGAGAATAGTATTTATGCCACATGTCCTAACACATTCCTTCACAAGTGAAATATTCATTATTTAGAACAAGGGATTCATATAATGCAGAGGTCACGGGTTCGGACCTTCGTCAGACCACGTCTACGTTTTTGCTTAAACAATAAATGTTTTATCTAAAGGCCCTGTCAGACATCACCGTATAAATAATAACGTATGAACAACGTACAAAAGTTTCGCATACTGGACGTGTGCCAAACGGACCACAACCACCGATTCTTGTTAGGCTTGTATTAACAAGCCTACAAGAACCACAGTAATTGATAACATATTGACCAATTGTGATAGTGTTGACCACAAGATTGTCCTGATTAATATAAGCGATCACCTACCTACTATTGTTACTACTTATAGTGTCAAAAATAGATCAGATATAGCAAAAAGTACATGTACAAGAGAATATTGACTGACGGTAATGTTGCTAATCTCAAGAAGAGACTGTCAAATATATCATGGGACGATGTTATAAAAGATAATAACGTCAATAATGATTATGACATGTTCTTAAAAACATTAACAGAAATTTATGATGAATGTATTCCAAATAAGAAGTGTATATTCAACAAGAGAAAAGAACCAAAAAGTCCATGGATTACAAAAGGTTTGCTGAAAAGTATAAATACAAAAAATAAACTATACAAAGATTATATAACAAACCCAAATCAACAACGAACTCAAAAAAATTAAAACTTATTGCAATAAATTAATCAACCTCATTCGGAAAGCTAAACGAAATTACATGTTCAAAACATTTGAAGAAAAAAAAGGAAATATGAAAAAACATGAAATTGATCAATACAATTATTTGGCGTACTAAGAAAAACAATCAACAATTGGTTTTTAAGAAAGGATTGACTGATCTAGTAACAAATTCTGTTGATATTGCAAATGAATTTAACAATTTCTTTGTTAATATTGGACCGAAATTAGTAAAAGAAATTGATAATTCTGGTAAAGATTATTTCTTAATACATGAACCCCCTTTAAGTCAAAACTTGTTTATGAAACCAATTGTTGAAACAAAAATAATTAAGGTAATTATGAAATTTAATAAAAGTCCTGGCCATGACGATATTGGAAAAATGTTTTGAAAAAGATATCAAACGAAATAGCTAAAGCCGCTAACTAGAATATTTAATCTTTCAACAGCTTAAAAATTGCCAAAGTCGTTCCTATTTTAAAAAAGACAACCCTCAAGTATTTTCCACCCATACACCAGTGTCGGTTCTTCCAAGCTTTTCTAAAATAATTAAACCATTGGTTTTTAACATGTGTGTGTGATTGACAAACACACAATTCTTAATTCAAATCAGTACGGGTTTGAAGTGGCCATTCAACCTATATGGCCAAAGTTGACTTAGTAGACAAAATTTGCAATGCAGTAGAAAACAAACAACAATCACTTGGTATATTCTTAGATCTGTCGAAGGCATTTGACACTATTGACCATGACATTTTACTTCATGAGCTCACGTATTATGGGTTCCGCGGTAAAGTTTTAGACTGGTTTAAGAGTTATCTAAGTAATAGGAAACAAATTGTTATTTAACGTATAATAACAAGAAATCTAATCTCGAAAAGTCAATTTGCGGTGTACCTCAGGGTTCCATATTAGGCCCCCTTTTGTTTATCTTATATGTAAATGATATTGTTGATACTTCATCAATACTTAGATTAGTTTTGTTTGCTGATGATACCACTATTTTTTTACATATTTTATATTCTGTACTTTCATGAAAATCTTGCAAGTAATATGAATGTTTAGAATAATGATTTAACGCAAACAAACTTTCAGTAAACGCCATAAAGACCACTTATATGCTATTAGGAACTCACCATATAAATACAAAAGACGATGCTAATACATTTGTTGAGCTAAATAAAACAAAATTATAGAGATGATTGAAGAGATTCATCAGGATCGGTAAATATCATGTTGTTAAGGTTCTTAAAACTGATCCAAAAGATTGTGCACTTACGTGGACGTTTCGACAACAAGCTGTTGTCTTATTCATCACTTGTTTGGTTGTGACTTCTCCTGGTAACTGACGACGCACGTCCAGTGTTGCCATTTCCGGCGTTGCCAGTTGATTTGTTGAAATTCTCAGGAGTCAAAAATTGGTCATAAAGGTGTGATAATAGATATTGTCCTTCATCTCTGTTCATAGTAGCGCCCCTCGCTTTCTGATTTCTATAGCCTCCCGTATCCATCGCTTATATCGAGGGGGCGCTACTATGAACAGAGATGAAGGACAATATCTATTATCACACCTTTATGACCAATTTTTGACTCCTGAGAATTTCAACAAATCAACTGGCAACGCCGGAAATGGCAACACTGGACGTGCGTCGTCAGTTACCAGGAGAAGTCACAACCAAACAAGTGATGAATAAGACAACAGCTTGTTGTCGAAACGTCCACGTAAGTGCACAATCTTTTGGATCAGTTTTAAGAACCTTAACAACAAAATTATAGAGAGAAACTACAACTTAATTTCTTGGAGTCATTTAAGATGAAAATCTGACATGGAAAAACACATTCATGGTGTTACTAAAACAATATCTCGGAATATTGGTGTCATCAATAAATTGAAATATTCTCTACCTAAAAAAGTCTTGTATACGTTGTACTGCACTTTAGTTTTACCCTACTCTCTAAATGTAAACGAGTGAAATATTCACTCCCCAAAAAAAACGAAACTCTTGTAAACCACTCAAAAAGGAGTGGTTTTGTATGTTTAACAACAAATTTCCACTCATAAAGAGTGAAAATCACTCCAAAAAGAGTGAAGTTCCACTCGTTTGAGGAGTTAAACGCAGGACAAATCTTTTTGAGTTGTCCTTCGAAAATATAAGCAAGCTATCAGTTTATTTTGCCCTAGGCAACCCCGAGTCTGATGCACCGACTTTCATGAAAAACATAGGAATTTTTAAAGGAAAAATCGTATATGGATAGCAAAGTTGACGACGGTAAACACAGTTGATATGTGATCCCTAGACAAACTCTCCTGTGGAAAAACAATTGGAAATTAAAAAAATAAATGTACCCATGTTTTAAAGCTCACCTGTAAACATATCGCAATAAACCACAAACGGATCCACACCTGTGTCTTCCCCATCAGGATCAATTTGATATTCTTGATTGATGCTGTAGCCAGCAATCTTGAGATCGGCACATGATTTCAAAATTGGCGCTTTCAGGTCACGTGACAAATAGCATTGTGCAGAGAAGGGTTTGGTTCCGATTCCAGGGCCGTCTGGGTCGACCTGTAAAGAAGAGTAAACATGCAGTAATGAACCATTATTTCTTGTAGCAATTTCGTTGGATGACAACGTTTCACATTCATGGTTTAAAACCAACGCCACAGGTGATAAGTTTAAATATAATGGAGAAACTTGCCTTATAGTTGTAGTTGTCCAAGAGTGCTATCTTAAAGAAACTATAGCCAAGGAGTATACAAGTTGGGGAAGCGACATGAACGTGATACTTGAATAAAGTGTAAAACATTTATGTTTGCAGAGTTTTGTGTTTGCAGAGTTGGGATAATGCCGTTTCACTATTCAGTGATCCAGCTAAGGCCGTACGGCGCGCAATTGCCACAGGAGCCAGGGAAATTGATTGACGCAACAGGTTTCTCTGTGAAAATGTGTAAAAAAGATTATTTTCCTGGCTTTATTTATAATTTAGACATTTTTTAGCCCCAGCTCTTAATTTTGGCGTTAGGACTTCTTCACCTTTATCAAAATTTGAGCTTGCGCCAATAAACCTTAAGCGGGAACACCGATGTCAATAATTTGATCGTTGCAATGTTGGAAAACCATATTTTGCTATCTGGCAAGTGACGTAAAGCCCACTCTTACCAGCACTGCTTACAATTCGGCACATGATTTCAGTACCGCAGGTTTAATGAACTACAGCGTCCGTGTGACTGAGCGTCCTAGGTGCTATTCAATTGTGTAGAACGTACTTGCACATGTGCGATCAATAAATTATTGATTACGACTTATTCCGTCTAGTTCAATTGTTCAATTAGACACGGACTCCTGGTTTTGGGGACACTCAGTCTCATTACACCGGCGGAGCAGAAGGCTCTGTCTTACCTTATATATCCCGTCAGTTTTGTATCCCGCCTCTTTCAATTCCGCACATGATTTCAGTACCGCTGGCAGAGAAGAAGGCTCTGTCCCAGATAGCAAAGCTTAGTTGGACCAACTTTGGGCCAATGTCGACAGTTACGTTGGGCCAATGTACACAAAATGATGTAGGGCCCATGTTCTTTTGTCCATCGGGCCATCGTCATTCCTATATTGGCATTCTGATGGTTGGCTGAACGTTGGGCCAATGAAAAGCCAATGTGTTACAAAATCATACAGATAGCAAAGTTTAGTTGGGCCAATGTTAGCCGATTATGTTGGGCCAACATTGGCAAATGATATTGGGCCTGTGATTTTTACCAAGTGGATTTCTCCCACTCAGTAAAGAAGTGGTACCCTCCACAATGATGGGAGGACACGCCAAGTATGTCTTGCTTTGCTGCCTTGTTTAAAATCGCACAGGCATTGCAAGAACACAAGTATACCATATGTTCAAATACTACATGAGGTCACTACTGAAATGTACATAATTTCTGTGGTGTCTTGGTTCATTTTGTTTGCATATTTCACTTCAAAACCTTCAACTCAAGTTCATGTATTGTAGAAAATATAAATTGAGGTAGAAACTAGCGTAAAATAGCTTAATTTGGATGAAATTAACCCAAACTAGAAATTTATCTGGAAAAAATAAAATCGGTCTATTAGCTCTACCCACATTCTATTACGTCATGAACGTCGGTCTAATGTCGGTTTACCACCCATCTGCCAACCAAATTACATGATGTTTATCCAACGTTGACCCAACATCGGCTCTGCGACCGCGATCGTGCCGACCATTGCCAATGTTGGCCCAACCATGTTTTGCTATCTGGGGTCTTACCTTATATATCCCGTCAGTTTTGTATCCAGCCTCTCTCAATTCGGCACATGATTTCAGTACCGCCGGCGGAGAAGAAGGCTCTGTCAAAAAGGTCACATGATGTATGAGATAAAATGTGACGCGATCAGGGGGAATGAGTCACTTGTCGGCAACCACATGTTACTGGTTTTATACAACTTTGTTCTGGTGAGCCTAATGGGCTAGTGTTGTTCAATGGGTTTAATACTCAATGACAAGTGCATAATGAAGTATGTTCATCTTGATGTCTGAATCTATTGATTTATTCAATGGACTTTTACTCAAGGACATGTACACAATGGACAATTGATCAGAGGCTGGTAATGACTGTGTGACTAACATTATAAAACCAGTAACATGTGGTTGCCGACAAGTGACTCATTCCCCCTGATCGCGTCACAAATAAGATGTAAGAAGGTGGGCTCCAAAAAGGTGTTCTGTACTTGATTAGACTATGTATGTATGAACGAGGGGGTATCAAAAAGTTTTAAAGATCACCAAGAAGGGAATGAGCTATATCGATGAACTTTTGTCAGGATGGTTACTCGTCCATGTGGCATTTATGTTTTTCACACCGGTGCCGATAGATGTTAACAACCTGCCTCATCTAACCAGATACACTGCATGGAGAAATTAAAGATATGTGGCGAGATCAAATCCCTGCATTTTGAAAGGTTACAGCCCAGTAATTCTATGAAGCTAAAGAGGACCTCTACAAAGTCAGTCTGTGGACAGTCAGTTTTAAGTGGGAGAAATGTGTTACTTTGACAGTGGCTATGTCTCATAATAAAATTATGATCTTGGCTGTATTTCTGCTTGGTGATCTTAAAACTTTTTGACCCCCTCCCCCTCGTATATACCGTAGTATATATTTACCAAATATTAATACATAATAACTAACAAGGCACAATTTGGTGCCAAACACCAATGTGGCTCACGCAACGAGATTGTAAGAGGTGTCACTAGTGAGGAAATGATGTTGCTGATACATTTGTATTTTAGCCCTTTTTATACTATAGGGCCTACAAGTGTTTGCGAACCGTCCCGTACACGTACATGCATTGTAATGTATGCAGAGTTTTCCCCCTCCAGGTATATAGCTCAATGGGGTAGGTAAGGGATCGCATTTTCAAGATTACGCATGTGCAATGTCAGCCTCTACCTAGAAAATGAAGCCACTTTGTGCTAAATACTACACAATTTTGAAGACAGAACTCAAATTTTCTATTTTCTCTATGTCAGGTTATCATAATTTGAATATTCCTATTGCTACTGAGATCAATACAACTCAACTGAAGTCGATCGGTATTTAAATATTTTCAGGCTTTCTTTCAAATCCGAAATTTTTCCCATTGACGTCTCAGAAGTACTGCGCGAGCAATAATTTAATAAAGACAACATCAGCCTATTTTTTTCTTACAAAACACAAGAAGTATGTGTTGATGCTACTATCATGACTATACACATACCTTCCTTTTCGCAACGTACAAGTTTTAGCGCTGATTTCCCCATAGATTTGTTTTCTTCAGAAGACATTCTTAACAGATAGGTGCCTGACTTATAACCAGCATCAAACACTCTTGAACAAGACGTGAATAGTTGCATATCTATATAAAACGAAAAATGAACACATTTGTAAATAACTTTAGAGAAAATTACACCACCCTTCCTCTTGCTCTCCTCCTCCTTCTTTTGTTTCATATTCTGTCTACACATTATCTGCTCAGAGCATTACTAGTTTTTTTCTTCAATTCACACATTACCCTGCCCATAGGATTTTATCTCAATGCTTTTCTTATATAACCTCTTATAGATTTTGTAAGTTCCCCATTATCCCATCAAGAGCATTTTATCTCCACATTACCCTGCCAAGAGCACTTTACATCCACATTACCTTGCCCAGAGTATTTTATGTCCATATTACCCTGTCCATAGCATTTTATGTCAACATTACATTGCCCAATTTTATCTGCTCATTACCCACCCCTGTGTATTTTATCTCAGCATTACCGTGCCCAGAGCATTTTATCTTCACATTACCCTTCCCAGAGCATATTATCTCCACATTACCCTGCCCAGAGCATTTTATCCCAGCATTACCCTGCCCATAGCATTTTATCTCTTCATTACCCTACCCAGAGCATTTTATCTCCGTATTGCCCTATCCAGAGCATTTCATCTCCACATTACCCTGCCCAAAGCATTTTATCTCCGCATTAACCTGCCCATAGCATTTTTATCTCTTCATTACCCTACCTAGAGTATTTTATCTCCGTATTGCCCTATCCAGAGCATTTTATCTCCTCACCACCCCGCCCAGAGCATTTTATCTCCTCATTACCCTGCCGAGAGCATTTTATCTCCGCATTACCCTGCCAAGAGCATTTTATCTCCACATTACCCTGCTCAGAGCATTTTATCTTCACATTACCCTGCCCACAACATTTTATTTCCTCATTACCCTGCCCAGAGCATTTTATCTCCTCATTACCCTGCCAAGAGCACTTTATCTCCACATTATCCAGCCAAGAGCATTTTATCTCCGCATTATCCAGCCAAGAGCATTTTATCTCCGCATTATCCAGCCAAGAGCATTTTATCTCCACATTATCCAGCCAAGAGCATTTTATCTCCACATTATCCAGCCAATAGCATTTTATCTCCACATTACCCTGCCCAGAGCATTTTATCTCCACATTACCCTGCCCAGAGCATTTTATCTCCTCATTACCCTGCCAAGAGCATTTTATCTCCACATTACCCTGCCCAGAGCATTTAATCTCCGCATTACCCTGCCCAGAGCATTTAATCTCCGCATTACCCTGCCCATAGCATTTAATCTCCGCATTACCCTACCCATAGCATTTTATCTCTGCATTACCCTGCCAAGAACATCTTATCTTCACATTACCCTATAATATGTATAGAAAATTCACTCTCTAGATTGCTCTAGAGCATTTGGTCTCAATCTTATCCTATCTAGAGAAGTTTTTAAAAATGTACATCACCCTGTCCGGAGCATTTTAATTCTCCTAGTCTAAACATGGCCATCTCTTTGTCACTATGACTGTCCCCGAAACGCATCTCTTTGACAGGCAATGTGTTTTTATCTGTCAGCAATCCCCGATCATATCGCCAATGGTCGTCGTTCTCGTTACAGCTGCATTGAGGCTGCAGTTTATCGCAACCTGATTGGTTGAAAAAAAAGAAACAATTAAATACGATGAAGTATAGTTACAAATATATGTTCAGGGTAAAACAGCAGATTTGAGTTGGACGTTACTACTAAAACAGTGCACCTATCTATTCTATTCTATTCCAAAGTAACGTTTGTGACCGAAAAATTGAAAAATGTCACTTTTAAATGGCTACAGAGTACAAGACATGTATATGTTTGAAAATTAAATTAATTGCCAAAATCCTGAGTAAAGTTCATGTAAGGTTCGGTAACGTTTGTGACATCGCATGGAAATAGTTTTTTGCTCCAAATAACTTCAAAGTACTAACTCTCTGACGTGTTAGCGATTTGTTCTATTGCGTTTAACACAGGTAATGGGTATTGGGTAACATATTAATAAATATTTCATAAAAATGGTAGAAAATTCTATCGTCAGGATTTATTTTAAAGCATTGTTTTGTGTGGTAACGTTTGTGACATTTTGGTGTAATTTTTTGGTAACGTTTGTGACATTTTTGAAATAAAACATCCCGGGTAAAACATGTGCTCATTCATGCACGGATAGAAAAACTTCATAATTTCTGATTGGGAAATACTTCTTACGTACCAAGTAACAAATGTATAGCTGAAAAACGTGTTTATGTGGTAGAATAAAAAAGCTGATTTTTTGCTTGAACTCAAATAAAAGTTTCATTCCCTATGAAATGAGCCATCAACTCTATCTAAGATTATTTACCATCACCTTATTGATTACCTACTTTTATCAATACTACAGTGGCATCCCCTGGTCCCTGTCGGTGCTCCCCAGTTGTACATTTCCGCGCCATCTCGGGAGATCCAGTATGTCACAGCCACACCTTTATATTAGAAATTCAAAAAGAATACAAGATATATTTGCAAAAACTCTCTTAAAGTGGGTATACATGTACAAACTTAAATTTGGGTATGGGTTCTAAGGTATCTCGAACATTACGTGACAGCTATATATACGGCACTACCGCTTGATGGGTTATGTCGACATGAAAAAAGGTTTCGACGATAACACTCGTACAAACACTTACTATTTGATGTAAATATTTATCATAACACTTCAATTATTTAGTAGAACAAAAATGTTTAATAGTGCGGGACTAACTTAGTTAACCCAAGACTAAACAATATTTTGTTCTTTTGGAAAAAATGCCAACAGACGAATGGTAAAATTAAAGATATATCAGTACATACGTTATCACTAGGACATAAGTTATCACTAGAAAGTAGTAATATTTTTCAAGAAATCAAATCCCATTTAGTCCGAAAGTGAAGTACTTCCTCTCACCTTTAAACCACATCAAGACATTAAGGCACTCCATACTGATAAACTGTGTGCAGTTTCCTGATGTATCGGCGAGACTTTTCAACTGCTCGATATTAGCATTTCGATACGATACCGGCGCCCTGTATGTGCCACGTTCTTCGAACCCCTGTGGTACCGGTGTACGGTGTAGCCTGTTGTGGTATACTATCGTAGTACCTATAGACAATACGTCAGTTCAAATGATTCGAAAGTTATCTCATTAACAGACAAAGGCTTTAGTTTACAGATAGTTTACAAAATGTAATTGACAAAAGAAGTATAGAAGTAATCTTACCGCACTTGAGAGACCTGTCAATCAAAATATGCGATAGGCTATTATCTTTGACAAAAGCAAACAAGTCTATCCGTTATGCTTTTGCTTTCGCTCGTGTAAACACACGGATTGTTAAGGATTGCAATTTCTCAAATGGGGATTATCTCTACTTATTGACTCCAGTGAATAGAATAAGTAATGGGTTAACAAAGTATTTTACAACCGATTACAATCTACATTGTTATGCATTTACAACACATTTTTGCCAACTGAACCAATACCATTTCTGTATTAAACATGTTAAATATCACCAGATTTAGATATTTTGCAAATAAGACTTTCATCGACTGCTGAAGTTTCGACCGCTGTCGATCTACACAAAAGACATATTTTATGCACAAAAAATTGTTAGGACTCGGCAAACTTCGGCTCAGTAGGTGATTAATTCGTAATGAGCTATGAACGCCTTATAATAGAAAATCATTATGTACAGGTTATTTACTATTAAGGTTTTTGCGAAATGTTCACAGTGCAGTGAAGTGTGACAGAGCCTTAAACAACGATTTTAATTTCTCGTCAACAGCATGAAGCTGCTACGGTGCGTATCATTCCTGGACAGCTGATGTTCAGTTAAAATCGTGGTTTAGCTTAAGGTCTCATTTTTTAAGTTGGGACCCAATAAAAGGTGGTTTTGTTACATTTCTATCTAAAATATATATTCGTTTTAGTATATTTTCACTATGGGAACCAAAATGAGCTTGATTTGGGGCTCAATTGAAAGCTTGATTAATGGTCTTTTATTTCCAGAAGAATAAAAAAATAAATAACTTCATTAGT
>JXSR01S073759.1:71573-88832 GCA_000969725.1 Ophiothrix spiculata | reverse complement strand
AAAATCACAAAAAAACACATATTTTCTGCTTAAAAACCGACTAAATTTGCATATTTTGCGCCGAAACTTTCAGAGAAAATTACTAGCAACCCTTACCACCAGTCCACCGACTTGCATTGTTCCACGCCTCACCAGTTCTGAGAAACGAGCCCGGACGGACGGACGGACGGACAACCAGAAAACATAATGCCTCTCGCGGAGGCATAACAACAGGGGATTGGGATATTGATATTGATACATGTATGAAATATTAGTGAAAATAGACAATAAATGCCTTGAATCAATGCTAGTTGTATAGCAGCAATAAATACGTTTAGCCTCATACCCAAAATCAACAAATCAAATAAAATTAAAATGTTTGACTTTTTTGAAGGTTTTGATCAATTTTTTTTCCAATATCTGGTAAATGATTGTTATTTTCTCACATAGGAAGTGTAAATCATCCACACACAAAATTTCAAAAATTTTGTCCAATGCCCCTTTAAGGATTACATAACAAACTTACGTTCCTGGCTCTATTTCTTCTGGGCGATCTTTAAAACTTTTTGATACCCCCTCGTACAGAGGATGCTTTCAGAATTCTGCAAATACAAAATTAAATTCAAATTTGATTGGAGTCTATTACTGTGTTTGTTGTACAAGGTTTTTATTTCAAATTCCATGGCAAGTTAGACAATCAAATAAAATACAAGTTTAAGAAAATATATCTCTGAATACAAAAATATTATATACAAGTTTTTAAAAAATACATATTTGTTAAATGTTTACTTATATAATACAAAAATAGTCATAATTAATTTATAATATAAAAAGTAGTCACATATGATTATTGAAATATTTCTCATAGTACTGATATTTTGATTGTTTTGATGCCATAGAAAAGCTAATTATATTCTGCAGTGTGATGTTTGGTACCAGGTCGTCAAGGGTTTAGCCAGGATTTGAAAGTAGGGCGTCCAAATTCCAAGGCCAGGTGAACAAGCCGACTTCAATCAAGACATTGTGACGTCAGCATGATTAATATTAATACTGTACTTGACAAAGAAGACAATGATTAAGTTATACCAACATGGTGACTTTCTGGCAAACGAACTACACAACGCAGTATAAAGCCCATTTTGAAGTCCAAAAAGTACATAAATCAATCAGATTTTGTGATGATGATGATTATTGAAGATAAATTCTAACATTCAACATTGAATTTCATATGGTAAAACGCATTTTTGGACGCCTTATTGGACGCGTTGCATTTTACAGGGCGTCCATTTTCGTGATCAGCCGTCCAAATGACGGTTCTCTGGCTAAACCCTTGCAGGTCGTGGTACTCGATACTACATCAAGCTCATATTTCCTTGCCCAATGAGAATGTGTTTTATGTGGGCTCAGACCTACATCCAAGATTGGTTCCAAGACCACCTATATAGATAGATATGGTACTAAATGCATAGTGAGAACGTGTTCGTGCATCTAAGTGGCCCCTGCATACTATCGGAAGTATGTTGCCTGTTGTGTTACGACCTATTATAACAGGTTAGCTGTATTTTTTAAACCTTGCAAACATGGACAATTGAGATCTTCCTTCATTACATTCGACCGCATTATTGCTACATTGATACAATGTAAAATCTTATAATATTCTCGCAGAATTAATTTAGCAGTGTGTCACAAGTAGTATATAATTCAAGTCCCCTTTGCATGAAAATGTATTGTTGACAGTGTTGACATCGGTTGCTTGAGTTTGGAGGATTTAAAGACTATGAAAATCGTTGCCGTTACCAGCCCTAATTAGCACAAGAATTGGGATCATCGGGAATTCAGGTAACCAAGACAGACAGACGTGAATTTCATTCGTACAAAAACCAAGGATTTTATCGCTTTATTTTTGAGTAATACGAGTATGTTGAGTTTTCTATGTCTTTTAAACAGACTAGATACTGGTTTTTTTCCTACTGAGGTATCTCGAGGAAAATAGACTTGAACTTTGTCGATACAAATTCCAATATGGATATTGTGAGTGTAGTGGATGACAGTGTAGCTGATTCAATTAGCAGTGCACACGCTGTACTTCATAGCAAGGACACTGGTGGGAGCTTTGAACAAGTACACCCGAACATGCCCCAGCGAGTTGCACTCGTGCAGAGTATTGACCGTGACAGTTAAATCTGGCTTTGCTAAACTGGACAGTCGTCTTGATAATATGCAGCAATCATTGAACGCTGTAACATCTGACGTAACTAACCTAAAAGGATCTATGGGTATTATGGAGAATAATCTACAGGATGTCCAAGCCAAGACTACCCCGAAATTGCAAAAATTTATGATCTGCAGAACAAAATTGATGAACTTGAGCAAGCTCACTTGAAAGCTTTACAGTAAGAATAATCTTTTCTTTAATGTTCCCAAAACCTTTACTGTCTGCTGAAGATAATGAACTTGTGCTAAAGAATAACTGTAATAAATAATAGAAAGGACTGCAGTATGCCTCTGCAGCCTGGAACCCAGGTACCAAGAAAAACCAGGACCTGT
The DNA here is from genome assembly GCA_000969725.1 of Ophiothrix spiculata. Lineage (NCBI taxonomy): Eukaryota > Metazoa > Echinodermata > Ophiuroidea > Amphilepidida > Ophiotrichidae > Ophiothrix > Ophiothrix spiculata. The sequence goes on along the minus strand of JXSR01S073759.1, from coordinate 86,306 downwards.
TGGAAAAGGTCCAAAGGAGGGCAGCAAGATACGTACTTAGCGACTTCGACAAGACATCCAGTGTGACAGAAATGCTACAACTGAAATGGGTGACAATTTAGGAGAGCCGCATCAAAACCAGAATTAGAACATTACATAAAATCATCACAAATCAACTTGCAATTGATGGGAAAGTCATACTTTAAGCCCAAGTCAACCAGACAGAGACGGTGCCATAATAGACAGTTTGTTCTCCATGAGACACCATATTCAACCCCCATGGTGAATTCATTTTTTGCTGAGGCAGTGGATTATTGGAATGCACTGCAACCTGGTGACCTGCCAACCAATAACAATTTTAATTTCAATGTCATTTGACCAAAGCCTACTACGATTAGTTGCGACCGACCTGGTATCACTCGAAGTCAACCTCTAGTATACTACCGCAAGGAAGGTCTCAGAGGGTGATCCAACGAGGTAACGAGGAATTATCTGATCTGCAGAATACCCTGATGCAGATAAGATTATATTTAATAATGTGTACAGACTTCCACTAAATCTACTGGAGGCAATTGGCAACCGATAATTGCTAAATTCATTACAATAACAATAGCAATGCACTGCTCTCATTCAAGTCATCGACTGGGAAAAAAGTGTTGCCCCGCACCTGTATTACTGCAATATTATTTGGACTGATTCAAATAATTGTAGTCTAAATGCAATTTTACTTAAACCAAAAAGAATTATCAGATTATGTACAAATTCAACTTGACTTGCACACTCTCAATCATTATTTCACAATTGAATATGTGATGGAAGCTCTTGTTACAAAGTTGGTGTCATTTTAAAGACAAGAATACTAGCTATTTTTTTTAGAAGTATATTGCTGGATAATCCTCAAGTTTAAGCATTGGTAATAAGCCCGGGTAATAAGCATGGTTAGTCAGCTGTGACTGTGAGGTTTACCAGCATTAACATACAGCGTTTTTCTATTGAACTTACGGTATCATTCCGGTTACTGGGGCTTCCGGATAAAAGTGGTGAGAGACGTTTTTCTATTGCAATGCAATACCGGTAAAATACCCGACACTAAATGGCATCAGGAGAATAATATAAATGCCTATACTGAATTTTGATATAACGAGAAATAAGTTTTAGAGGCATTTAATATTTTAAAATATTTTGGAGTAAATATTTTAATAACAGTAATTAGTTAAGTAAAAATAAACATGCCAGTGGACAGAAGGCGTATATACTGCACGTTGCATTTCAACAAATACAACGGCTGATCATCCCCTATTTTAACTCGCTTGAACGATGAAGTTTTCTATTGCAGGATCACTGGTATTTCACCGCTAAAATTCCTACTTTTTGGAGGATAAATGCCGGCGAAATCTTCACCGCCATTCTCGGACAAATGCCAGAAAAGGTGATTTTCTATTGGGCCATTTTAATCCCTCTTCCTGTATTTAACCGGTAATGGCTTCAAGGTCATTCTGTGTCAATTCACCCAATGCATTACACCTCATCAGCTTAGAATTAGCTCAAATTTGGTTTGCAGGGTTATTTTAACTTGAAAAGCCGAAATTTCAAAAATGAGTGCAATTGGACGTACGGTTTTCACGTTATGACTCGTCCAATTTTGCAGATTTTCGCAAAAACGAACGCACTCGCAAATACGAAAACGACCATATCTCTGTAACCGCTGAACCAAATTTGTTGAAATTGGTTTCTTTAGAAAGCTAATGGAACAAGCAATCCACATTTGCCTTAGTTTTTCATGTAGGGACTATTTTGCCAACGAAAAAATTATCGAACGGTTTTGTTCACACGGCCAAATTCAAGGTCAAATTATATATTTCAAGGTCATTATGCTTTAACCTTCTCCTACATGAAAAATTATGGCAAATTTGGATTGCTTGTGTCATTAGTTTTCTAAAGACACCAATTTCAACAAATTTGGTTCATTGGTTCCATAACACGTTACTTGCCTTAAACTTTTGTACCGTTGATTTTGACATTTCACCGGTAATAAATCATCCAATATTAAGTCTACAACCAATTAAGTTACCATTTATCATGCCTTGAAGGACAGGAATATGCCTTGAGGGTATCATTGTGTCCTTCACAACCTCAAAGTAGACCACATAGTAGTGGGTGGGCTAAAATATTGGATGATTTATTACCAGTGAAATGTCAAAATCGGTGGTACAAAAGTTTAAGGCAAGGAACATGTAATGCCTAAGATATGGTCGTTTTTGTATTAGCGAGTGCGTTCATTTTTGCGAAAATCTGCAAAAAAGTCATAATGTGAAAACCGTACGTCCGATTGCGCTCATTTTTGAAATTTCGGTTTTTCAAGTTAAAATCACCCTGCAAACCAAATTTGAGCTAATTTGAGGAAGGTGAGGTGTAAATTTCAATTTTTTTGGGGGGTGATTTGACATGGAATGACCCTTCAACAGAAAAATGCTGATAGATGTTCATGGATTTTCAGCTGATTTAATTTAGCCTGATGTATGAAAAAGACACTATCTGCTTTCCATAGCTCACCCTTTAGGTCTTAGTTGTCATGCTGTGTTATTGAGTAAGTGTCAATGAATATCAAAAATAGGTTCTCAAACCCCAATCCCTCTGCCATCAATGTATCACCACAGTGTGACCAGGCTTTATCACTATTGCTACAATGTGTCCAGGTCTTTATCATTTGGCCCAAGCCCCACACACTTACTAAATATCATAGTGCAAGCCATATGGCTTGTGAAATATGAGCTAAAACAAATTGTACCTAACCAAACTGGAACACCTCCACATACAATTACATACGCACCCCTATAGTACACACCCCCACACATCCCAGCACTATCACAATATCCCCCTCTTGGCTACAGCCAGGGGAATAAAAATGTATTTTAAAAATACTTGTTCCATTAGGTTTCTATAAATATAACTGATGACAAATATCTGATAATCTTGACAAACATACAAACCAAAAATAACATGGAAATAATTTTGTGGAAAGCATCTGTACCTTTACAACACATGGCAATTGAAAATATTGTTATTCCAATATGTGTGTTATATGTGCAGCAACAAAAAATGCATTTATGAACCCTTCGAACCCTGGCCATTCTACGTGTATCTGTACCACTGACCCGGGCCAACTCGAAATTTAAAATCACAATATAACCCCTAAACTTACTTTGATTTTGATTTCCCTTGCTTTATCTTTTCATTTTAGAGTAGTCTGATTTTTTCCAATAACCAGCATTCATAAAAGAGCACTTTCTTTGTTGACCACCATGTTCGACATTTACATTATAGTCAATGGCGAAGGCACATTTCTTTAAAATTTTTGATAAAATTTACGAAAATATAAGGAATTGTTTACCTCTGTCAAGTAAACAAGAGCAAACTGACCAATCAACCATGGGTTCAAAGCTTCATTGATGTCTTCTGATATAAATAAGACTATTGAAAAATGTAACTACCCGTGCCTGTTGACAGACACATCAAGTTTCTGACATGCGACCTAAAAGCCGGTCATCGGGTATGTGGTAAATGTACATGTGAGCCGGTATACTGGCTCTTTGGGTTCAAAGAGCCAGTACTACTACTAAATGTCAGAACGCTTTTTTGGAAAAATTGAATAGCTGATATATATCCATAATATTTTAGGTTGTGTCAACCCATGATTTTTAGACAGTTTTTGCTCTGTAACTTAGAAACTTATTAAAAACTAATTTGATTGAAAACTAATTAAGTCCATATAAAAGTATACATTTCTATAATTCTACATGCAGATTTATTTCAGTGAACATGATGGTGATGTTAGTTTTTAGCCTTGAAACGTATGACATCGGTCTTAGGGCTAAATATTTCTGGAGAGTCTGATCTAAAATTTCTGTGATAAAATGTCAAACTATTATACTTTTTGATGTTTAAAATTTTAGTGCTAAAATACAACTTTTGACACAAAAAATAAACCTAATGATCCAAATTGGAAATGATGGGTTGACACCCCGGGGTTGACACCAGTCATATGAATACTGTAAAATGATTAATTTTCACTAGGGATTTAATTTCGCTAATTTCACAAGACTGCAAAATACCCTAAAATAAATCCCCCGCTAAAAGTTTATTTACCATTGAAACTAATGTAAACTGTTCTAAGTTGCTGAAATTAAATCCCTGCGAAATTGCTAATAAATTGAAATTTGCTAAAACTTGTCCTTGCCAAATTAAATCACTTTATAATTACAGTATTCTAACTTTTCTAGGCCTAAACTTTGCCATGGTCACAGAGCTGTACTGAGCTGTGCCAATGATTGCCTCATTTTGACATGACCATACAAAATTACCTGTGTACTATTTTTGTCCAAGGCTGACATCCCTACTCATTAATCCTCTCCAAGGCTAACATCCTACTTGTTACTCATCTTCAAGGCTGACATTCTATTCATTACTCCTTCTAACAGCATCTAATATGATCTTGAGTTCTTTGACTGCATCTAAACGACTTCCTGGCTTAGATTCGAACACACACTCATAGAGAAGCTCAGACATCTTGGGTTCGAGTTCCGGTGGAATGCCATGCAGTAATCCATCTGTTGGATAAATGACAAAAGACAATGAAATTTACAAGCCATTGTGAACTAACAGTATTAGACATTTTTATTTTGTGTGTGTGTGTATTTAAATTTAGAAAAAAATTCTTCTGATGCAATCATAGATTTACAGGAGAGATACCAGGCTTTGTATACCAACCCGTGTAATGGCGTCGTCAGCCATGTAGCTCAAATTGGGGGTATCCGGGGCCACTTGAATCCTGCCAAAATCAACTCCGAGACATCCTGCGCAAATAATACTTTACGCGAATGATTTGTGAACCTGCACGCAAAGCGTGTGAGTGCGTTTCAATCGCGCATTATGACAAGTGCAATGCATCATCGGCAAGCTATCAGCAAAAACCCGAATACCCCCAATTTTGTCTCCATGCCAGAATAAAAATGGCGACGTGCCTTGTATCTGTAAATCTGTGGATGCAATATTTAATGTCAGTTTAGTACATACAACACCTATTTGCAATTCACTCTGCTTTAAGTACATATTGAAATTGTCAAATTAATTGGAGAGCTGGTAACTTTTGCACATTCATTTATTGCACTCTGTGTATCGAGCATTTACTTGGCACTTATGAAAGTGTACAAAAATAATGCACTTATTCAATCATAAATGTTTATTTCTAGCTTATTTGGCTTATTTTGGTAGATATTGACACCCTCTAAAGGATTTGCATAGCATATATGTGACCCGTCATATCGAAAGGTACCTTAAGGTCGGCAAAATTAAAATTGATTGTTTGGTCTTATCTGAAAGATTATATTTTAAGCTTTAAAATGACACCTTGCTTTTGGTTATTGGATTTTCGATTACAAAGTTACATCCAAATTGGTAAAAGGTATCGGACTGATTCTGAAAACTAAAGTTCTGAGAAAATCAAGTTTAAAGTGTCTGTACTGGTTAAACGTGAATGGAGAAAGGATTTTTATCTCGGTTTTTAAAACAGTTGTCTTATGTTTTGGATGTTGGAACCTGATTAATATGATAGAATACACTTGAAAAATAACGTTTCTGATGAAATTAGAAATTCGACCTTGGACATGATTTTTGACTATGCTCAGCTTCAATGGCCCGTATCTCGTAATTTACTATGCCAGTATTAAGGTACCTTTCGATATGACGGGTCACATATATGTACTTTTTATCATTTTTTTTGACAAAATACACTTGAAAACACTCTTATATAGTCATATTTTAAGCTGTTTTTACTCAAATCCATTTAAGGTCAAAAGTTTGTAGTATTGCTTTAACTTCATAGCAGTAGCATAGCATACAATAAGACATCCTGACCAGTGGAACAAACTTCCAAATCCCTTGAGCAAAAATTGACCTGTTCAAAGGGTAATTAAATAGGGTTCTAAAGGGTCTGTATTTCTTACAGGGGAAGGGTACCCCTTCCATTACTTCCCTGGAGAAAATCGAGTACAATTCTAGTACAAGATTGTAATGTGCATATTTGGAACATCATTTGACTACACTTTAAGTTAATTCTAGTACAAATTGTTTGTATTTTTAAACAAACAATTTTCAAACAAAACACCGTCACCTGAAGAACCATTTCAAGAGTCACTGACCGAAGACTGGCCATCATAAAGTGTGCAATCCAAATTTATGGCAAATGGCAGCTATTGCAAATACGACTTTCTTGCACTCACATGACGATGTAATGTTACGTACCTGGACGGTCGACTTCCTTGCTCCGAGTATGATCAAACATCTGTATGTACTTTGTTGACTCAAGATTGGATATCAGTCTCTGACACATCAACATATACATCACTGGTGCAGCAAAGTCTGCCATCTTTCCACACTGATTGGTGTTATCTTTGTAGATGGATTTGGCTATGTCAAAGAGACAATCCTCGTTGCAAGGTTTATCATCAGGTATTGGGCCAGGGTGATGTCTTTCTGAAAAAAAAAACACAGATGAATTTCTATATGGGACTAAATTTACGCAGCCAATTATTTACAGCTTTTTGGTAGTCGATATTAAATAGTGACAGCCAGTATAATCTAGGAGCCCTGGAAAAAATTGAGTACAATTCTAGTACAAGATCCCTGAGATGCACATTTGGAACACAATTATAGTACAGTTTTAGTACAAATATAGTACAAATTTGTGTACTATAAATGTACTCAAATTGTACTTAAATGATGTTCCAAATGTGCACCTTAGGAATGTTGTACTATTTTGGTACTCGATTTTTACTAGAGAGAGCATTACAGATCAAATTTAAGCATAAATGACACATAGCCCTTTAGTGATCGGAACCATTTCTCTGGGCTCTGTGTCATAACTCATCTGTCGAAAAACAGCTGAATTGCAAAAAAAACCTGTAAAAATCCATCTTTGATTGTGTTTTAACTCAATTTCTTAATTATTTAGAGAACAAAAGATACAATTTATTGTTTTGCCTGTTATCTATTATCCCAAAATGGATGGGCGTACATTAATTTGAGTAATGGGTGCCTCCGAAGGGTTTGCCCATTATGAAAAAATGATGTACGCCCATCCATTATGAGACAATGGATGACATTTAAAACAATAAATATTATCTTTTATTCTCATTCATTCTTGGTCAAAACTTTGAGACATTTAAAGATCAAGAATGAAGTCAATTATTTGCCAAAAAGCAATAGGCATCATTATTGGTAAAATGTACACCCCTATTCAAACAAAACATTCCAATTTAAGTAATGAATTGCGCATCAGATGTGTGTGTATATCTACATCGCGCCACAATTTTCACTGCACGTATATGCTAATGCACTGTCATATATTGTCTCATAATGAATAGCCAATTATTCCTTATAAGAAAGTGAATTCACACTTGACTAAGAATGCTCCATAAAATACAATAAAATACATAAGAAATATAATACAGGGTGTCCCAGAAAAAACCTTTAAAATCATTGTGTGTAATTTTCTTGGGTTTGTCAGATAATTAGAAAGTATATCTTGCAGCTAGAACGCCAAGTGCCGATTTGACCGTTAAAGGTCAACTTTTTAAAGCACATGAATTAAACTTTAAATATTGTTTGTTTCATTTAAATTGGTAGTGTACAACAAAAGATTTTCATTGTCAAATATTAAGATGAAACATTTTCTGGTCCAATTTCACGGTTTTGTAAGTTCCCCTTGAATGAAGATCTATTGAGTATTATCATTGATCTGCTCACTCAATCGTAGCAATGTTTACTAATTTATTATGTGCATGCTCTCTTTTATCTGTGCTAAAAAATCAACAAATTTGACGTTAAAATAAGACAGATATGGTAAATTTTCCAAGGCAACCTATTTTTATTCCATTCAGAAACACCTCTACTTTATGGCCAATAATCATGAAATTGGACCACACAAAAATCCATCCAAATATTTGATGCAACATAACTTTTGTTGTATACTACCGACTGAAGTGAAACAAACAGTATCTAAAAGTTCAATCCATTTACATACTTTCTGACTATATGTTAAACCCAAGAAACTTACACACATAGGTTGTAAGGTTTTTCCTGGGACACCCTGTACACACATTTCTATAGCAGAAAAATATCTTTGGATGAATTTTGCGAGACTCCATTCTAGTGAAATGGATGTAACTTTTGAAGAGAACATTCTACTGAAATCAAATAAAAAGCAAATAAAAGCTTAAGATGTAAATTTCCAGATTTATTCTCTGTGGTCTCCCCTTAAAGGTTACAGGAAAAGAAAATATAAATAGCTTCATATACATTTGTTATAACAAAACTAAGTGGAAAACGCCAATGTAAAATTTTAACAGAGCACAAATAGTCTCAAAAATTTCAAATATAGCGCCTTTTTGATGACCTTGAAAAAACGATCTATCTTAACTGCTCGACTATGATGCTTACATACCACGATAGCTTTGTCTCGACGTTGCCTTATGCTTTGTACCCTCTGGTGTCTTGATATTGTACATTATACTGGCAAAAAGTACAAAGCGACAACTAGTATGAAGCAAGGTCGGATGATGTACAGAGATTTTCGAGATCCACAGATAATACACAATACATATAACAGTTTACTGGGTGTGTATTCCAGGGTCTTATGAAACTCTTCATACTTTAACATGTGGCTAATTCCATGATCTTGTATCACATACATGAATTTTTCAAGTTCAATTCTGGCATAAAAGTAATACCTGAGTTGAAAGTAAACAAGTCAAGGTCTCAGAAACTACGTTTGTTTTTTCCATAAAGCAAATAGAACTTATTTTATGACTGGTATAAGTTGGATGTTGCCTTAGTAACATTTTACCCTCAAATTTGCACCAAAAAGTGATTTGGTACTGAAACAGAGAAAAACATCTGAGGCTTTTCCTTATTAGTGTATAAGAAGCCCCAGTCTCTGTGCTCTAAAGTACAATCGCGTTTTAGTAATAAATGTTAATCATAGCCGAGTAGTGTGTTGTTTGAATTTGCCGTTTTCAGATGTCACGCCTGTCACGAAAAACATGAAAAGTTTTTGCTGTGTTTTATTAAAAGGTCATGTTTTGGTGAAACATCCCTATCTATCTTCTATCATGGAGTCTACATCTGCAAAGCAATAAACAAACATTCAGTGATTGCTTATTTCTCCACTATTACATCTCAAAATCGGTCACGCCTGTCACGAAGTCGAAATCCCAGAAATGTTTAAGTCGCCATTTTGAAAAAAATGTGCATGCTATAAAACTCAAACTCAAAAGACATGTTAGAATCATCATTTCCTGTCTTAATTGGCAAAAAAACCGACGAAAATCTGTTTTTTAGAACTTTTGTAGCAAAATTTTGCTTTTTGGTGTCCATTTTTGCCATAATGCAATTTTGCCTGATTTTCCAATCCGAAAGTGCTTTATGACGTCATAATTACGTATCGCCTCGGCTGATTTTGATGATCTTGGTCGTTGGATAGGGGAGGATCATACCTATCTATAATTAGCAAAACCAAGTTCATAGAAGGTTTCGTTCTAAAATATTAGGGTGGTTGCAACAACCCTTCGGAGGACGTGTTGCAAAAATAGCTCAGGAGGACAAGGGTTAAAGCTCAAAAATAGATTAGACTTGCATAATACAGTATCAAAACTGTTGAAAATAAATCATAATCATAAATAAAGACGTTATTAAACAACAGATCCATTGCTAAAATCAAGTTTTACTAGGTGTGCACAAATGTCACGCCTGTCACGTCACGCCTGTCACGAAATGATTTAGCCTGTATCCTCCAAGTTAAGAGCTACAGCTCCAGAAGTGAAATATTTCCTGATTGGTTCCCCAAAGGAGATATACTGCAACATAAACAGGAATCAAATCTCCAATGGGAAAGAGATAGAATTTAGCATTAAACCATATTTTTGAAAAGGCAGTGTCAGTTTGGGTCACGCCTGTCACGGACACTTTGTGTCCCCATTGTGAAGACAGTGATTGAGTTAGAATAAATTTTTCACTTTTTGCATCCAATATCGAATGTTTACTATAACATATAGGAATATTTCCGTGGTATCGCCTTTAGATAATATTTACCAGCTATTCTGAGAAAAAAAGGTTCATGCAAAGGTCACGCCTGTCACGCTGGAATTCGCCATGTGTGATCTGACCTTGCTCACTCAGCCAGTGCACAGAAATTGTTTTTTCGAGGTTGTCATATACAGGTTTGTGAGGCGGTATATTTGAAAGCATTTATGAGCATCATTTACTATTTGTGCATAATTGGAATTGTATGTTGTTGTTTTCACACAGTTTTGTTATTACAAATTTATAAAAACTACTTGATTTTTTCTTTTCATATAACCTTTAAAATGCAAGAAAACTTACTTTCATTAACCTCTTCTCTGTCCACAACCATCACATCTTCCAGATCAATCAGCTGAAGTTGGCCATGGTCGCTCAAACAGAAATTATCCCATCGTATGTCCACAAAGAAAATCAACCAATCAGAGTCCAATGTGAGGAAGTCATTCGTCATCTGCAGGAGCTGCCAGGCAATGTCCACCCTCACCTGCGGGATCAAATGGTCAATGGCGACCAATAGTCAGATAGTGACTAATGGCAAGGAATCATATTGGTTTTTTAAACAATTCCCCACCCATCTGATATCAGACTTTCATTTAGAGAATAAAATATATGATTTATTATTTTGCCTGTCACCTATCATCTATCTATCATTATATATACAGCCATCCGTGGCCATTATGGAAAAATAATGTACGCCCATCAATAATAAGACGATAGGTGACAGGCGAAACAATAAATCTTATATTTTATTATCATTCTTAGTCAAAGATTTGAGACATTTCAAAATCAAAATCTAGTCATTTACCAAAAAACATCACTACGTCATTATTGGAAAAACATACACCCCTATTCAAGCATAAAATGTGTGCGTGCATTAACACCGCGCCGCAACTTTAAATAAGCAGGCCCACTTCGCGCAACGCTAATGCTTTGTCATTTATTGTCTCATAATAGGTGGCTGTTTCTAAGTAAAATCACACTCATTGATGAAGAATCATTAATAGTGTGTATCACTTGTAAACTAAAACAATTAGCAAAGTGCATGAATCTCAGTAACTCTAGTAGGTCTTATGTGTATGACCTCCAGGATCCTCCTAGAAAATTCCTTGGGGTCATTAGAACCTTAACTTAACTGAATCAGGACAAAGGACTGGATCTGGATCCTATTTGGGACAATCTGCTTCAGCTCAAGGGGGCGGAACATAACTTTTGACGTCATAAAAATATCACATGACGTCATCCAGCAGTGTTTCCAGTCAAAAAACAAGAGAGACGTCACAGCCATACCAACTGCTGAAAATGCTGGTTGAGCCAGTTTTAAAAGTTTGGTAGTCAAGTTATCTTATTGAGGCCGAATTATATCTTAAAGTGAACAGATTTTCTTAAAATAGATCTGATGTACATTTGTAATCAAAACAATCACATATAGTTTTTATATGCTAAAAAAATGGACCTACAGTCGCTAAAATTAGGCCAAAAGTAAGGTTTGTCTCAAAGCTGACGCGCGCATTTGTAAAATCGGGCGATTTTGAAAAAACAGTAATGCAGAGATTTTTTTTATTTCAAGATTTTTTTTTAAATATTTTCCCCATAAAGTCAGAGAAAATTTGATTTTTTCTCACCCAAAACAAATTCATATTTCAACTTCGATACCTCCATATCTTGCGGCAAGCTCGTATGAGAAAGATTGCAACTGCAGCTCATCATTTATTCGTCCTTTGCAGAAATTGTGTTCTTGTGTCGACATTGAGTGTGCGTTACTACAACTTTTACTACAGTAAATTTTAAAGGCCTCGCTTGTTTTTATAATCAACTTTGTGTTGTATTTATTGTGTATTTTGTGAAGAACAACCTTCCTGCTTGTTGTTGATTTGCTTGCGTGATCGGATACAATACTTGTGACAGTCATGGAGGAGAAAGTAATTTTAAAGATTCAGCTGCTTTGCAGAAATTTTAGAAAATGGTTTCTGCATGAATCTTTGAACAATAAAACCCTGAGCGAAGTAGTAGTTGACATTTAAAACTGGAACCCGTCCTAACCCGTGCATAAAAATAGGCGATCTATTTACTGGCTTAGGTATAGTCAATGATGCTGATGGTGCAGAATTTGAAGCATTGTAATTTTGGGTGACCGAATATAGTTTGGAATCTTAAAAAAAAAAATGCATTTAGCATTACTTTTCAAATCACTCATCAGCTTTGAGACAAACCCTTTCTTTTTTTGGCCTTATTTGTGTTAATGCCTGGTTTGATATGAACAATAAACTAATGTCTATTTTTAAAGACAACCACTACCACTATTTTATTTATCTTAATCTTTGAATTTGTATGGATGAAATGGAAAGCTAAAGATGAAGCAAGCTGAATTTCTTGCTCATTGTTGAAACAGAACTCACATTTTATGGTTCGCTTTATTTCAGAACTAAAAAGTCTGCTGTGCATTCTCAACATTATAGTTCCATTAATTACAACATCACCGTAAATCATATTTAAATCGACTGATAAGCATCCGTACATTATGGGTCGAGATAGTGATTTACCTCTGCTTTTTGACTTTTTCCATAGGTAACAATCAAGTTAAAGGTTGGGTTAACTTAAGATGTGTCGCTTAATTTTTGTTTAAATTAATTTTTGAAATATTGATTAAAAATAGGTCAAAAATTATATTTTCCAAAAAATCTTGATTTTAAACCTATGCATACTATGATACAAACAAAATTATCTGCACAGTGAAGTATAGACAACTTTGAAATACAAAACTGCTCATAAAACCAACAAGATAGCACCGATTCAACTGACCTTTGAAACTTAGCTGTAAATCTTTCATTTGAGGGTGAAGACAAAGTCTTAAAAAATTGGACTTTATTTGTGACTATCCGTTTCAAACGAGCTGTAAATGCAGCAAACTTCATTGTGCGCTACATATGAAAATACGTGCCAAGGACGTCATTTGCCAAAATTGATTTTTGACAGATTCATAATCCTTGCGCTTAATTTAAAACACCAGCAAAGTTTCATCTAAAAAAATGATCGGAAATATGAAACATATCTGTATATTTTGAAGACAATCAACAAAAAATATGGGGCTTATATTATGGATCTTTGAGCGTATCTATATCAGTTATACATTTGACTCCCTTACACCCATTGAAAGACTCTTAACTTCTGGAAATCAAGTGAAGTTCATTGAGGTGTCATTTTAATCTTTATTGCCTGGTGTTTGCAAATATCTAAAAAAGTGAAGATGACAAGAGGTTGCATCTACGGCTGGTTTGGGATAGATCGCCATGTGAGTGCAAGAAAGTCGTATCTGCAATAGCTGCCATTTGTCATAAATTTGGATTACACACTGTATAATCTCCAGTCTTGGGTCAGTGGCTCTTGAAATGGTTCGACAGGTGACGGTGTCACTTGAAGAACCATTTCAAGAACTTTGAGGGATTTTAATATTCTTGTGACAAGTGGTAAAATAGAACACAGGGCAGCCATTGCAGATACGACTCTTTTGCTCTCACATAACGAGGTGATGTTGAAGGTTTTACATTACCTGCCAGCTGTCATTCAGTACTTTCTCCAGTGGTGTTCCCCCAGGCTGAACTACAATCATACGGCCACATTCACCATAATACTTGGGGAAATACTTGGACAATCCTGGAAGGTATCGGTGGCAAAACTGCAGGGGGAGGAAAGATGAGTTGATAGATATCTGGAGTTACTCAGTTATATTTGGTTAGAAATGGCAAAGTTTCACATCCTATCCTGAACATACCCCCCTGCTATTACATAATTCCCAGACCTTCACGTTTGAGGAGCTCAATTGCACATGAGCTCCTACAGCTCCCCTTAACTACATTCCAGGAGAGTGTTTCTCTGAGCTCCTCACCATCATTTCTAAACCATGAGCTCCTCATAGCACTCCTCACCAAACTCAGGAGAATGATTGACAGAGCTCCTGCTATTTTTAGAAACTGAATTCCTTAATTGCTACATTTTGTACATTTATCCAACAAACAAGAAATGCTAGATCTGCTAAACTGAGACCAAGCATCCAGACTGAACCTTCAAAACAGACAAGATGGTTCGCGAACCAGTAGTCTTGCCAGCGTATCGACCGCCTACTTAATCATTCAGTTGTGGGGTGGATCCCAAGGGAAAGGTCATACAACGGGGTCACCATTGGCACTTTTGATCGGGTCACCATTGACACCTTAATCTTTGAAATCGGACAAAGTTGAAAATTTGACCCCAACCATTGACACTTTTGATCACTGGTCGAAGACGTACAATTTGACACCTCATCCTTTGAAATCGGACAAAGTTGAAAATTTGACCTTTCTTTTGACCTTTGACCCCCAGTTTAAGTTCGGACGACAGGGTCACCATTGACACTTTTGATCGCTGGTCCAAGACGAACAATTTGAGACCTTAACCTTTGATATCGAACAAAGTTGAACATTTGACCTTTCTTTTGACCTTTGACCCCCAGGGAAAGGTCAGACAACGGGGTCACCATTGACACTTTTGATCACTGGTCCAAGACGAACAATTTGAGACCTTAACCTTTGAAATCGGACAAAGTTGAAAATTTGACCTTTCTTTTGACCTTTGACCCCCAGG
>JXSR01S073759.1:37572-48816 GCA_000969725.1 Ophiothrix spiculata | reverse complement strand
GGGGGGGGGGGTAACTGACGGGTGTCTGGGTTCTGAAGGTGACCCCATGTGAGACCAAAAATGGGCAAAAATAAGTGAAATGATACCCTGTCAAGACAGTGTTAAATGGACCCCAAACGTAGCTAATCGCAACTTGATCAATTGCACTTCCTTTTTCACCTCTCTGTCAGGATCCATAGTAATCATGGTTATGTCTTTATGTATACTTTTTGTATACGGCATGGCTTACTATGAACATATAGTTTTTAATTAAGCTTAATCAACATGAAAATATTTCTGTTTCTAAGAGTGGGACTATTGGGACCACCAGCCAAAAGTTGTTTGGAATCAATTTATCTTGCCACATGAAGGGGTAGATATGATTAGTTTTCACTTTTTTGCACCGAAAATATAGTTTGTTTGTTGGCAATCACCGTTGTTTTGAGCATGCATGTGCCAAACTAAAAATTTGGTCTCATTCGGAAAACTCGAGGTATCATGCTGTAAACTCGTATTGTATTGATGCAAACTGAAGGTGCATTGCTGTAAACATGGTAAACTCGTGGTGTATTGGTGCAAACCCATGGTATTCAGTGATGTGAACTCGTGAGGGTGGTTAAAACTCATAGGGGTTCAAGTTTGTCTGATGTGGCTTGCCATACAGGGAGGTGCATAGGGAGCACGCGCACCCTGGATTTGATGCCAAAAATCAGCCCGATTTTGCCCCTCCCGCACCCAGGGGTCAACCATAAAATGCAGATCCCGGCTACGCTAGTGTGTTCTGTACAATATCATACCTACCCCAGTGGGACCCACTTATACCTATCCCAGAGGAACAAAAGTTACCACCAAAGGGAGAAGCGAGACCCACTTAAATACCAGGATAAGAAACACTCACTTATCTACCTTGGCAGAAGGGAATTCAGTACATGTGAAGGGAAACCCACCTGCCCCAGGGGAAGAGGAACCCACTTCCACGGGGAAGGGGCTCCATTTACTTGCCGTAGCGGAAGGGACTGCACTGGGGGACTCAACTTCCCAGGAGGACCCACTTACCTACCCTGGGGAAAACGGGACCCACTAAACCACCAAGGAAGAGGGTTGCACTTACCTACCCCTAGGGAAGAGGAACCCACTCATCAACCAGGGTGAACATACCACAGGGAAGTGGACCCACCAAGGGGAAAGCAAGACCCACGTAACTACTCGCAATAAGGAAGACCCACTTAGGGGTCACTTCAAAATTAACCGGCGGTTACCCTGGACGGTTGCTATTGTATTGAACAATAACAACCGCCCAGAACCGCCGGTTCCAGGCGGCTGACCGCCGGTTGAGATTTGGAGCGGCCCCTTACCTACCCCAGAAATGATGGACCCATTTACCTGTCTAAGAGAGAAAAGAGGGGCCCACTTGCCTGCCCTGGGGAAAAAGAGGGACCCATTGACCTACTCTATAGGTCAAGGAGGAACCTACATACCTATCCCATGAGAAGAACGGGATCCTCTTGAACTTCCTGGAGAAAAGGGAACTCATCTCATCACAGGGAAACGGCACAAATGGGTCCTAGGGGAAGGGGACCCACGCAGGGGAAAGTAGAATGAACTAACTCTCTGGGAAAAAGGGGAGGGGGCCCACTCTCTGGGTAAAGGCAGATCCACTTACCTATTGGAGTAAAAGACAGAACCCACTAACGTACAGCAGGAAAGGGGAACCCCCTTATCCACCACAGCGGAAGGAGGACCCACTTACCTACCCCAGGAGAAGGACCCACTAACCTAATTGGGGAAAAGGATACCCCATTAACCCCTACCTTCCAATGTAATTGGAGTAATTCACTATGTGGTAGGTAAGTGGTAGGTTCCCCACCCCTCCCCTTAAATAGGTACAAACCTCACCTCAGAGGTAGGAACAACTCCCAAGGGTAGGTACCACTTCCCGATATAGGAACCCCTCCTCCCACTAAGATGTAGGTACCCCCCCCCCCCATCCCCAAAGTAGGTATCACTTTCCTGGCTCCCAATTAGGTATCACTTTCCTTGCTCCCAATTAGGTGCCTCTCCCCCTGGAGTAGGTACCCCCTCCACATCCCCCAACCCTGGTAAAAATCGAGTACAATTCTAGTACAAGATTGGAATATGCACATTTAGAACATCATTCGAGTACAATTTTAAGTACAAATTCTAGTACAAATTTTTTGTACCAGAATTGTACTTAAAGTGTACTAGAGTTGTGTTCCAAATGTGCACATTCCAATCTTGTACTAGAATTGTACTTGATTTTTATTGTACTCAATTTTCTCCAGGGAAGGTAGGCACCACCAAGGTAGGTACCCCTCTCCCATGTAGGTACGCCTCCCCATAAGATAGGTTCCCCTCCCCATCCCCTTTTCTCTCAGCAGGGGTGTGAGAGCCAGGTGATAAAAAATAGCTGAAAATAGTGACATAATGCTCAAAACAGGCTGAAAATGAAAGAAAAAGCTGAAATTATGACTCTTTTGAAGGCATAAAAAAACTGAAATCAGCTAAAAAGTTGAACTCTCACTCCCCTGTCTCAGGCAACGAAGTAGATCCTCTTCCCCTACATCCCTACCTCCTGAGGTAGGTACCTCCCTGGCCCCTGCCTTGCCCTCTGAGGTACCAACCCTTCCCTCCGAGGTAAGGAACATAATCAATTTAGACCCAAGCAATTTGTCCGAGCCGACCAAGGACGAGCCAAAGTTTTTGACCCTAACCAAGTTTAAACCTGGAGCGAGCAACCATTAATAGATAGTTTGGTATGCATTGATATTATTGACCATTATTTTACTTCATTTTTGCCACAGATGAGCGAAATGCAAAGGTATGACGATCACCTACTTGGCTTCATGGCTCGGGTGGCCTGAGCGATCACTCATCCCTATATTGATTATGTCCTTAAGGTACCCCATCACCGAAATGGGTACCCTTCACACATTCCTGTACACCCGAGGTATGTATCTCTCCCTACAGGGAGGTAAGAAGGTCCCCTTTCCCCAGGGTAGGTAAGTGAGCCAGCCTTCCCCCGGGCAGGCAAGTTATGTCTCCCTATTCTCCCTGAGGCAGGCAAATGTGTCCCCCTTCCCCTATGTAGGAGGAGTCCTTCCTCTGGAGTAGGTAAGTGGGTCCCTCTTTTCCCTGGGACAGGCAATTGGGTCCCCAAATTCTCCCTTAGGCAGATGAGTGCCCTTTCCCTTGAGATAAAGGTATTCCTGGGGCAGGCAAGTGGTACCCCTACCCTTCCCCACTCCTCCTCCTAAATAGGTACAAACCTCACCTCAGAGGTAGGAACAACTCCCAAGGGTAGGTACCACTTCAAGATATAGATACCCCTCCCCACTCAGATGTAGGTACCCCTCCCCCACACGAGGTAGGTATCCCTCCCCATCCCCAAATTAGGTATCACTTTCCTTGCTCCCAATTAGGTATCACTTTCCTTGCTCCCAATAAGGTGCCTCTCCCCCTGGAGTGTGTACCCTCCCCATCCTCCCAAGGTTGGCACCACCAAGGTAGGTACCACTCCCCAATGAAGGTACCCCTCCCCATCCCGAAGGCGCTTCTCCCTCAGGCAAGCAAGTGGATCCTCTTCTCCTGGGCCCCTCCCTCCTGAGGTAGTTACCCCTCCCCTCTGAGGTACCTTATACCCTCAAGGTAAGGTACCCTATGACCGAAATAGGTACCCTTACTCATACCTGTACACCCAAGGTATGTATCTCTTCCTACGGGGAGGTAAGAGGGTCTCCTCTCCCCAGATAAAGGTGGTCCCCTTTTCCCAGAGTAGGTAAGTGGGTCAGCCTTCCCCATGGGCAGGCAAGCTGTGTCCCCCTATTCTCCCTGTGGCAGGCAAGTGTCCCCCTTCCCCAAGATAGACGAGGAGTCCTTACCCTGGAGAGGGGTACCTACTTTTGGGTACCTATCATGGGGCGGGGGTACCTACATACACTTGATGAGTATTTGATGTTATTTGGTGGTTTAAAACACGAAGCACTCGTTATTGATTAGAACAAAATTTGTATTGGAAACAATGTACTAACCAAGACTTGTTGCACCCAATATTTGATAGCTCAAAAAGAAGCTAGGGTCAAAACATAGTCGGCCTTCAAACACAATTTTTGCTATCAAACATTTTGTCATGACGTCAAACTATGGGTGGCCATATGTGTCAAAAATGTGTATAACAACGTAAAGTGTGTCTAAAATACCCAAAAGGGTGTGTAAAACCCATAATGGTATCTAAACTCAAAATTGCTATTCTGCTCAATTTTGTCACCCAAAGCTACTCAATTTGAGACCCACCTGTCTAAAACGTGGAATTACTCATATCAGTCATGAAGTAAGCTATTGTTACAAATTTGGTGTCATTTTGAAGAAGAGGTTGTTATAATTAGCTTATCCAATAATGCAACAAACTAATTAAGAAATTCTAAATTAAATAGGATAAAGGCAGCCAAAAAAAACACACCTTTCCAAACCTTTTTTGAGAAGTTTCTTTATTCAGGGTTACTCAATTCAGTTAGAGAAACTGGTCTCCCATGAGACCCTGATTAAAATTTTACAAATACAAAACAATATTATACAATATGCATATACAATCATTCAATAAGTTTACGAAAGTAAAGGCACTGTCAGACATCACTGTATAGAGCAAAATGTACGAATAACGTACAAATGTTTCACATATTGAACATGTGCTAAACGGACAGACCGTATGGATAACATATCAAACATACATGTAACGAACACATGACGAACAACAATGCATAATACAGAACAATAGTGGGATAATGTACGTTAGGCGTACGTTTTGCTCTATAAGGTGATGTGTGACAGAGCCTTTAAATACAAATTGTAAATTATACAGGAGATAAAATAACAATACATGTATTGAGTTGCTATTTATTATTATTTTAATCAAGGCACCAATTTCAATTTCAAAATTTGTAAAATTACTTAAAAACAAGGAAAATTTGAACATGTTCAACTTGCAAGTTGCAACTTCCCAACTTAAACATCCATTTATGCAAATGATCTAAACATTTCTGCCTTTGTTGATGAAGTTATTGACCTTTGACCTATTACGATCAAATGAAAACCAGATCTTAAGTTACAAACATTTTTAATAAAGATAGGTACTTTTCTGTTCCGTTTTAAATTTTCTTAACAACTAGGAATTACATCAACTGATAATAATTTAACATTTATCATCCAAAGTTGGTTTAAGAAATAGAACTAATTGTTCTCAAAGTCTAAAAAAATTGTGGATTTTAAATGATTATGTTTTGCAGACCAACTTAGGGATATTCATAAATCTTTATGAAATAGAGCCCAGGACATAAGATAATATTCTTAACACAAAAAATGTTACAAAGATAGATTTTATTTCATTTTGTATAACAAGAAGTGACAGGAAAAAATGTAAATTGGAAGTTAACTGATGAAAGAGGTTGTATCAAAGTTCAAAGTTCATTATGCATCACTTCCTGGTGTCACTTCTGTTTTCGATTCAATGTTGACTCCCTGGTCAGAGCCACTATATAAAACATTTTCAAAACCAGTCGTCTGCAAACCCACGATATCAGGTGATTTTGGTGCTGTCTGCTGTTTGTAGAGAAAGAAGCCAACAAGACTAACAGCTAGGAAAATGATAAGTACAGCAAAAACAATACCCACAACACCTCCTGATGATAAACCTGTGTAGTTGAAGAAGAAAAAAAAAGGAAAAGGATTTATTTTGCACTTTGAGGCGCCTGTAATAATACCTAATTTTACAGAAAAAGATTGATTATTTTCAGCTTCATAAATGCAAAGATTGCGTCTTTAAGATTTGGTTCAAAAATAGATTTGCTTTAAAATAAATTTCAAAAGAAAAATCCTGCCTAACTAGTCCTATGGTGACATAACCGGTGTCTGGATATTGGGAGGAACCCGCAATGCCGAAACATTGGTATGACATCTGTATGACATCGGTGAATGCTTGGGTGCGCGGTCAGTCACCAGTCAGCCACCGGTTGTTATTGGACCATAACTGAAGTCACTGTATACAAGGCGCAAGATTTTAACTCCGAATTAAATTCTTCTGGCATGGTTTTGTCGTCTCTACGGCTCACAGACACTGTTCGGTCACCGGCCAATGTCCAGTTAGTGTCCATTGAAATTCTACCCGGTATAACACCGTAAGCACATCGTAACATCACCGCAAGGTTCTGTGACCAAGGTATGAAGCCATGTATATTCTCTTGAAATTATTTGTTAACATGAAGAAAACACGCCCAGTAAAACACAGGTATTTTAAAATGCTAATACACACAGAATAAAATTTAATATCCAAAATTTAATGTCACGACAGGAAAATTATGGCAACTTTAAGCCAAACCTTTTAGAGGGTATTGATTAAATACAAATTGTAAATTATACAGGAGATAAAATAACAATACATGTATTGAGTTGCTATTTATTATTATTTTAATCAAGGCACCAATTTCAATTTCAAAATTTGTAAAATTACTTAAAAACAAGGAAAATTTGAACATGTTCAACTTGCAAGTTGCAACTTCCCAACTTAAACATCCATTTATGCAAATGATCTAAACATTTCTGCCTTTGTTGATGAAGTTATTGACCTTTGACCTATTACGATCAAATGAAAACCAGATCTTAAGTTACAAACATTTTTAATAAAGATAGGTACTTTTCTGTTCCGTTTTAAATTTTCTTAACAACTAGGAATTACATCAACTGATAATAATTTAACATTTATCATCCAAAGTTGGTTTAAGAAATAGAACTAATTGTTCTCAAAGTCTAAAAAAATTGTGGATTTTAAATGATTATGTTTTGCAGACCAACTTAGGGATATTCATAAATCTTTATGAAATAGAGCCCAGGACATAAGATAATATTCTTAACACAAAAAATGTTACAAAGATAGATTTTATTTCATTTTGTATAACAAGAAGTGACAGGAAAAAATGTAAATTGGAAGTTAACTGATGAAAGAGGTTGTATCAAAGTTCAAAGTTCATTATGCATCACTTCCTGGTGTCACTTCTGTTTTCGATTCAATGTTGACTCCCTGGTCAGAGCCACTATATAAAACATTTTCAAAACCAGTCGTCTGCAAACCCACGATATCAGGTGATTTTGGTGCTGTCTGCTGTTTGTAGAGAAAGAAGCCAACAAGACTAACAGCTAGGAAAATGATAAGTACAGCAAAAACAATACCCACAACACCTCCTGATGATAAACCTGTGTAGTTGAAGAAGAAAAAAAAAGGAAAAGGATTTATTTTGCACTTTGAGGCGCCTGTAATAATACCTAATTTTACAGAAAAAGATTGATTATTTTCAGCTTCATAAATGCAAAGATTGCGTCTTTAAGATTTGGTTCAAAAATAGATTTGCTTTAAAATAAATTTCAAAAGAAAAATCCTGCCTAACTAGTCCTATGGTGACATAACCGGTGTCTGGATATTGGGAGGAACCCGCAATGCCGAAACATTGGTATGACATCTGTATGACATCGGTGAATGCTTGGGTGCGCGGTCAGTCACCAGTCAGCCACCGGTTGTTATTGGACCATAACTGAAGTCACTGTATACAAGGCGCAAGATTTTAACTCCGAATTAAATTCTTCTGGCATGGTTTTGTCGTCTCTACGGCTCACAGACACTGTTCGGTCACCGGCCAATGTCCAGTTAGTGTCCATTGAAATTCTACCCGGTATAACACCGTAAGCACATCGTAACATCACCGCAAGGTTCTGTGACCAAGGTATGAAGCCATGTATATTCTCTTGAAATTATTTGTTAACATGAAGAAAACACGCCCAGTAAAACACAGGTATTTTAAAATGCTAATACACACAGAATAAAATTTAATATCCAAAATTTAATGTCACGACAGGAAAATTATGGCAACTTTAAGCCAAACCTTTTAGAGGGTATTGATATCTGGTATAATAAAATCAATCAGTCCCAAAAAATTGAAATTTATGGGTGATGGTGAGATCATATGATTTATTGCTTTGAGGCAGTATCTATTATATGAAACATATCCACATAAGATTCTAAATTTAGCATGCAAGTGGATTGAAGTCAAATTGGACATTCTGGTCACACACCACTAAATAAACGCTTTCCACAAGTAAAGAACAATGTGGGAGCATGTGTTATATTGCACTTTCTAAAGTAAAAGCTTTAAATATGGCGGGAACTATGTTTTGGGGTGAAATTTCTTTTTAATCATGTTCTGTGGTACCAATGTAGTCAGTCTGGTTAAGAGTACCATAATTTTGCTCTTTGTGTGAAATTTGAGAGTTGATTTCTAGCGTCTAGAGAAATTTTGCAGCAGGTTGGAGAAAATAAAATTTTGAGCATGTCCTATGTTAGAGGGGACCTAGCAAAAAAAATTAGCATGGCTGCCATATATATTTTTTCATCTTGTGAGCATATCTAGATCATAATCTCAAATATAATTGCAAGAGTTGAAGCAACCAGTCACTTTATAGCCAAGATATCCGCCATGATCTGGAAGTTGTTTTGTATAGGAATGAATAGGTGACCTATTTGGTGGTGTGGGTCCTTCTATGGAAGTATATCTACTCTGTTTTAAGGAGTTTTCTCAGAGTTGCTTACAACTGCGGGATAATGATTTTTTCAATAAATATTAAAATACTAAAAATATATTTGCATCCGTTTTGCGTGCACAAATTTCAATGCACACTGAACGCATGCTTTACTGACGCATTTAGTTAATCATGCGCCGCATCGCTGGGTAATATATATGTGGGAAATTATGCAGACGCAGATGTGCCATTAAAAGGAATCAAATTTTATTTTAAAAATGCCAGTTTTGGTCGTTTTTCTTGAAAACTAACACGGTGACCATATTTTTTTATTTCAGTATTTTGAAGAGCGCAAAAAGTGCTTTAACATATGTAAAAATTTAAAAAAATCAATGGAGCATTTACTATTTTATAAGCACATAATGATCAACTTTTTGGAGCTTTCCCTATACTTAGTGTGGTAAATCAAGTTCATTTTGGGGAAAATATGTACTTTTTAAAATGGATGTATCTCAAAAACGAGCACGGTGACCTATATTTTTTTATTTTAAATTTGTTATCAGCACAAATAAATCTACCAAATACTAATTTTTTAAGAAAATCAATGGAGATTTTGCATCTCTGAGAAAACCCCTTCAACTGGCTGATACTGTGTTGTTACTTTTTACACAGGGCAGTAGAGTTTCTTACCCGTCTGGGGCACTGGTTGACCGTCAGTATTTGTTGGTGGACGAGTGGTAGCTGTAAAAAAAACCCAAAACACACATATAACATCAACATTTTGCACAGTTTAAAATTTCAAGCAGACAAATTTGTACGTTGGGACATTTTATATTCAGCAACAACTAATCACATTTTTATATTTAATCATAACTTACCAGTTCTAAATAAATAGAATCATGCGAAACAAGGAAGAATATTTCAAAATCTTGTTCTGTTTATTTACTTTTTAAAATATCAAATCAAACGTAAGGAGTATTTTTGCAAAGGAATCAAAATTTATAATTTGTGTTATCCATATGGGAACAGCAAACCTCTTGAATTTCACTCATGGAGGTTCATTTATTATACTTTGGAAACAGTTTGTCACCAGGCCCGTAGGCAGGATTTTTTCAAGGGGGGTGCTGATTTTCAAAAAGTGGACCTTTCGAAGGAAAATTTTTCAGTTTGGTCGACCCTGAACTAATTTGAGTGGTTTTGACAAAGAGTTTTAACACTTTTGCAAGCATTTTGTGCAGTATTTTTTTTTTAAATGACCTACATTTACGTAATTGGGTGCTTTGGGTGTTCTTTTGGTGGGCATGTAGGGACTTTTTGTGGACCTTTTTTGTACATTGTCAAATTTGGGGGGTGCGACGCCCCCACCGCACCTACCCTGGCTACGGGCTTGTTTGTCACTGAAATCTAAAAATATAGTTCAACACAAGTCACAGTAGACACAATGTGTCAAAACTTAAGGTGATCAACTAGTTATCCAGTTTCTTTTTGAAAATAATTAGGAGTAAATTGCTGCAAACACCATTTCCACTTTTAAATCTTTGTTATAGCATGGAATGTTGAAGTGCCCCCTTTATAGTCAGTATATGTCACAACAGATTGACCCTTCCCTGAATTAGAGCATTGAATGTTCTCTATTGTCACATTTACTCTTACTCTACAATTACCTCCTGGTGGATAGCTTCCTTGTCTTGTAGTTGGTCCTGTGTCGGAAACTGTTAAAAAGAAAACACAAAACCCCTAACATGAATCAACTAAGTCAAAATTAAAAAAAGAAATAATTCGTCGGCCTCATCACATACCGGTCTATTTGTAAAGTCATCTATTTGCGTAAATAATGTTTTCACATACGGATCTATATAACTTTAGTATCATATAAATTATTGTTGGTAAAACAATATATCAAATCTTTTGAGCAAATTTTAAACTTAAAAGTGTGCTTTTTATAACAATACCAAATCCAGGAAAATCAAATAAAGGAATTATTTGTCAGAGATCAAATAAAACTGATATGGTAATATAGATCGGTATGTGATGTGCTTTTTACCGATTTTGAAATAGATCGTTATGTGATGCGACCGACGAATTAAAATAAGAGAGTCGTTGGCTCAGTAACCCATTCATGATGCACAATGTCAGTGCATGGTTATTTAGTTTAAAATAGTGATGACCAGACCTATTATTCAGTATCTATCTGTGCAAGTATAATAAATCTAGCACCTTCCTATGGTCAGATACTGATTTTTGATTATTTACTGATACTAAATGGACTGGAATCTGTTCCTAACGTCAACAGCTTTGGTCAAAAATAATTTATTCTGATCTGAAACTAACCTAACCACCATCTTCTACATGTAAATCCACATGGAGAAATGTATACATTTATATAGATTTAGTAATTGGTTGCGGAGTTTAACCCTTTGAACCCTGGCGATTCCATGTGTATCTGTACCGCTGCCCCGGGCCAACCCGAAAATTTAAAAACACAATATAACCACTAAACTTACTTAGATTTTGATTTCCCTTGCTTTCCTTTTTCATTTTACAGTAGTCTGAAATATTCCAATAACCAGCATTCACAAAAGAATATTATTTATGTCGACCAACATATTCGACATTTACGTTGTAGTCTATGGGCAAAGCCACATTTGTTGAAAATTGTGATCAAATTTGCAAAAATATGTGGATTTT